>OW203731.1:19323291-19483721 GCA_934045075.1 Yponomeuta sedellus | reverse complement strand
GCATAAGTGAAATTTCGAACCTCTTTACACTATTCTCTGTATTACGTACAGGCAGCGACATCTGGCTGAAGTAGATTGCATCACTGCATGGGTCATAGGATCATAGTCTATGATCCTATGACCCGTGTAGTTTAAGTGTATTTCAAGATTAGATTAATAATCACGTCACGGACATTATTAGCATCGGAATACACCATAGCTGAGTGTATTTCTGTTGATTTCATTCGTGCAAAACCAAGTGCGGCGTTCTCCAGCGGTAATAAATAAATAAATATTCATGGACATGTTACACAGATCTCGTTAGCCCTATACTAAGTACAACTAAATCACTTGTGTTATAGATGCCAACTCGACGACAGATTTAATACAATAAATACAAAGATAACAATCCGAGACCCGGGACAAACTAGGAAAGTTTGTTTCCTAGTTTGACCCGGCCGGGGATCGAACCCGAAACCTTCGGTTTTACAGTCAGCGCGCCACATCTGCTGCGCCACCGAGGCCGTCATTGAACCCACATTCTCCGTTTTGGTAGCCAATCGTGCTACCGCTAGATCAACGAAGCAGTAAAAATGCGAGAATACCTATACCTCTGTTTATCAGGCGTATTACCGGTAGTCTAGTATACTTCGGTTATGTTTATTACTGGTTTCCTTTAGACGATAACTGTAACCTTTTCCACTTTTTCTTCATACGACGCGTCCGGTTAAGGCCGTCGTAAATATATAAAAGATGTCGTGTCCGTCACGATTATCGTCCAGTGCGACATCCTTCGTTTTACGAACAGCTCACGTTCTGCGCCTTGATTATGTAACTTTTCGTGCACACAGATGTGGAAAAACGAAACATCTACTGGACGTTGTCGAACAATTATGTGGCTCAATATCAGTGTAACGTATCAAATATCCTCTGAAATTTTGTGTCCACTGTGTGACACATCTCAACGAAGTAAAACAGAAATTGTGCACACTAATAAAGTCTCCAAGAGTAAAACAATCTTTATACTATTTTTATTTTTAATGCACTAACCCGTGCTAAGGAACAAATTTAAAAACCTATTTAGAGGCTAAAAATTTCACCCATGCCGGGATTCGAACCCGCAACCTCTGGCTATCCGTGCCAGCGCTCTACCAATTGAGCCAATGGGCGACTCACGGCATCAGTGAAATTTCGAACATCTTTACACTATTATCTGTATTACGTACAGGCAGCGACATCTGACTTAAGCAAATTGCATTACTTACAGCCCCGACTACCTACTTTGCAGTTAGGTTTTAACATCGGAACGTAATACAGATAATAGTGTAAAGAGGTTCGAAATTTCACTGATGCCGTGAGTCGCCCATTGGCTCAATTGGTAGAGCGCTGGCACGGATAGCCAGAGGTTGCGGGTTCGAATCCCGGCATGGGTGAAATTTTTAGCCTCTAAATAGGTTTTTAAAACAATCTTTGTAATATCCTCTGTCCATTTATAAGCTACGTTAATAATTAGAATTGTCTTCTTGAAAATAAATAATTTACTCACTTACTCATATATTACGGCTTATAACTAAACTGTAGAGCTAAGTAAATAGAGATTCGGCTTTCATTCGCACATAGATATATTTGTATTTACATAATCAAGGTGCAGAGGCCAAAATAAGTGCAAAAAATCCTGCCATAATCCTGACGTTTGTTAAAGCTATTATTGAAAAAAATTACAGTTAAACGATTACTATCGTAGAATATTATTTTGGTGAGCGCTGTATAGCTAGTTGTGCTTGTACACGAGAAATATACGTGGGTCGAATTATTGCCTCGAAGGATCCAATCGAATTACTGATGTTATAGGAATATTAATTTCGTGCTTATTTGTTCGCGTAATAAAGATAATCCATTTCTGATTCCATTAGTTGTTATGGTGACGGTAGCTTTGACCTGGGAATTTTATTAAACTGGAGCGGTTCGTTGTCTCAACTCGAGTATCTACCTACTATAGTATACAAAAAATATTTAAACGCCTAATTAAGGCGTCGTCGAATCACCCCGTCATTAATTTCGAGTATAACAACGGCAAAAAAATCTCTTTTGATGTATGGGAGCCTCAGTTAAATTTTAATTTTATTATTTAATTTATAGGGAAGAGCGGGTGATAGTGCTTTTTCACTATAAAGGGAAATTTCCCGCCAGGCAGATCGTATGCCTGGGGACGGCATTGTTAGTCGGACGTTATATTTATGGTATGTCATTAAAATACTTTGATTGCGCGATGCAGGAATGTTGGAGTTTGTAGTGCGCGCGCAGAGTTGACATTGTGCTCGCCTCGCCACAAATGTTAGGCTGAATATACAACTCGATATTCTGTGAATAACAAGCGTCGAATATTAAAAATGACAAAGAAATCACGTTTGTTCTATATTCACTTTGATATTTATCCAATTTTTAGTATTTATTAATATAGTGGCCATCGAAATATTATTATAACAACTGTAAAAATTTCAACTGTCTAGATATCACGGTTCATGAGATACAGCCTGCTGATAGATAGACGTATAGTGAAGTCTTAGTAATAGTTTCCCGTTTTTACCCTTTAGATAAGGACCCCTATAAAAGGAACTTAGATCAGTGGGTATTTCGGATTTCCTACTTTAAGAACATTGGGTGTGAATATAGAAAGTTACATTGTATACACTAAAAAATAATATATCAAGAAGGCTTACATATCTGAGTTTTACCCATGAGGATACAGGTTCATTGGTTTCTGAAAATCATTCATTGAGCTTGTCTCAATCAAGTTTTTTTATACACATAAATGAGGTCGCAATTAATTAACTTTGTAGCAACGTTTAAAATTACTGAATACTTTGGGTTCTGGGTATATAGTACTTAATTTATAAATTTATAATTAACGTGTCAGGCACATTCCGAGAGCTAATTTGTTGAGTAAAATTGATATTAGATAGTATGATACATTGGTTTGATGAAGGTAAAATTACATATCAAAAGTCAAATAAACTTACTAGAATTTTTTAACAAGCTTTCTGATCCATCTATGACATTATCCAAGCTTACAAATTATCTGATCGGGTAGGTATAGCGAGGTAGACCTAAAATTAAATCCGGATTAGGTCCAAAATGTGTAGCGCTTGCTAAAAAAGTTTCTGTTCAAGAAAGGTAACTATTATTGCACGCGCGTAATAGTAGATTGCTTAACGAGGGTAGAAAGGAATCAATTCTTTGTATAATAGGAATTGATTCTTTTACCCGTGTTAAACACTCTACTTTTCATTTCGAATATGAGGAAAATAAAAACTCATTTTTAATATTGAAATCTTAGCATAAAAGATTATTACACGATTAATACCTATTTTTTTGAATTCCGTCACAGATACTATAACAGATTAGTACCCGCCAATTAAAGTCGACTTTTGAGTTTTTTAAGTCGGTTTGAGTTATTTTACCTCAATCCCACTTTGAAGTTAGACGCAACATAACTTTACCGAGCTGCCTGTGTTCTTTCTTCCGTGCGACGTCAATGTGAAGCTAAGCGGGGTTTATAATTCCACTGTACGCGGCCAAACAATTGTCCAAGAAGTCGTATTCTCTAAATCGATCAAAGCGCCTACCTTGTGGTCATACGTACCTTGAAAACGTTATCATGGCTAGCCCAACATAGAGGACACATAAGAGAGGCAATGATAGTGAATGTTGTTAAAATTGTATGTTTGTATCATCATCATCATCATCACCATTATGTCCCCACCGAGAGGAACGGGTATCTTCCTTGAGGAAGGTATAGGCTATACTCCACCACGGGGGCCACGTCCGGTTTGGTGGAGGCTTGTAAGACTAGTGGCTGGTCTTACTGTCACAAGTGTTCATGCGCCTCTGATTTGGTTTAATGATTGCTATCTGTCGACGGCAGCCGGCACCAACTGCTTAACGTGCCTGGCGAAGCACAGAACCGCTCGGAAAAATGCCACTAGCGTTAGTCATAAACTACTTACCCGTCTATGCACTAAACGCGCCCTGTGTTGCTTAACCTTCATGATCATTTAAGATCAATCAGGCAGCCGGAGCTACGAGCGATCGATGTTTGCATGTTGCCTATAAAAGTCCCACTGCAGGGTAGCATACATTTCTAAGAAAGTATTTTCACACCTCAATTCGGGTTTTTAATCTTGTTTATCCCACAGTGTAGACATGGTTGCATCGATCGTTTAAAAATATTAGTGTTAGAATATTACAAATTATTTTTCGATTCAAAAAGCACAAAGTTTCGTTAGTGTAGAGCGTAAGGTTGGTTACTTACGCTCTACACTAACGAAACTTGGTTGGTTACGCGCGCATTGGTTACTTTTGTCACCGTGACTGTTTCGTCACTCTTATCAATACCGTGGAATGTATGGAGCTGAGCGTATGTTACGACGTGACAACTGGTAGACATTTCGCGCATCTCCATATATATCTACGGAGTGACGAAACAGTCATGGTGACAAAAGTAACCCGTGCGCGCTAAGCCTAACTCTCCACGCTCCTGTGACAAATCACTTTATAGTCAAATATAATTATTAATGAACAATTAAACACGGACTTATTTGAATGTGTAAGTTCACGGTGATAGAGAACACTTTTTTGAAATGAAATGAAATGAAAAGGTTTATTCAAAGTAGCGCAGAAGCTGCGGCTTAATGAACGTTACAATTCAAACTAGGTGTCCATATCAAAATCTAGATCATTTTGGAGAAAAAATGGACAAAAAAACTCCAAACTTAGTCTTTTCAAAGTCCTTAATTAACATAGTTTACATAATTATTATAAAACATAGAACTCATACATTGTACTGGCTTTAATTCCAGACCTCATTGTCATCTAGATAATCCTTTAAGTTATAGTAGCCCTTTTGGCACAAAGTGTGCTTAACATATTTTTTGAACCGCGATTCAGGCAAGCTTAATATATCTTCAGGGATTTTATTATAGAAATCATTGTTTTTGCCTATAAACGTCTCAGTGCAGGGTACAGGCCTTCTATCAGAGAGAGAGAGAGTCTTAATTACCATGCGTACCCACCGTGGATTGGCAATTTCAAGCGCCGAGGTATTTGAACACCTCAGACACTAAAGTTTCTCACAAAGTTTACCTTCACGGTTAGCGAGTGGTATTGCTACAATAACTTTACAAATGAACATCTATTCTAAAAACCTATTTAGAGGCTAAAAATTTCACACATGCCGGGATTCGAACCCGCAACCTTTGGCTATCCGTGCCAGAGCCAGAGATTGCGGGTTCGAATCCCGGCATGGGTGAAATTTTTAGCCTCTAAATAGGTTTTTAAATTTGTCCTTAGCACGGGTTAGTGCATTTAAAATAAAAATAGTATAAATGAACATCTATACTATAAAAATTAATCGCTGAATGTGTTGGTAAGTGCAAATCTCGGGAGCAGCTGGACCGATTTCGCTAATTCTTTTTTAGGCTACTCCTTGAAGGTACGAGGATGGTTGTTACGGAGTGAAAAATTAAAAAAAATTAGAGTCGTTTGTTAGGCGGTACGAAGTTCGCTGGGTTAGCTTGTAGCTAAAGTCATTGGTCTATGCCGCACTTGTAATCGAACTTGGGTCTAATGTTTTCAAGTCAATTGTTCTGCCCACCGAGCAACCGCCCGCCTTTTTCTTAAAATCTACCTATACTATAGTAGGCATTAAAATTAAAGTAAGAAAATATGGTGATGATTTGTTTGTTAGGTACTGTCTTGGCTTGTTATCCCATCCCTATCCTTCCTAACTCTATTCCACAACATGCAGTGCCACCTACAAAAAAAAACTACTTCAAAATCCGCGCGCAACAAGACTCATGACGGCTCTCTCGCCAAATTAAATAAAATTTCGTAAAGGGGCTTAATACCACTAATTGTCTTAAAATATAAGATTATCCTTAAACTCAGTGCATCTGTGAGTGATCTAACACAGGATCAAGTGCTGTGGTTGTTTCAAAGTGCATAGCCCACGTGGACTCAACTTAAGTGGTGGCCTGATGTAAGTACTTTTATATCCCTTTTCCTGTCCCCAGGCCAAGCTTTTCACCTTTTTGGTCATCACTGGTGCTAGTCTAGATCTTTTCATACAGTCCAAGCTTTTACCTGCATTTTTCTCTAGAAACGTTTTCAACAATGGACACCGGGCGTCTTATAAAGAAACCCGTCCAGGTACGTTATCAGAAAAAATCATGCATAGTTATTTAAACGGGTCTAATCGCGATTATTTATTAGGTAAAATGTAATGAAGTACGTTTAACTAATAAATATTCGCAATTGGACTTGTTTAATATATAAGTATGTATGAGTATCGCGAATCATTAAAAAATACTATAGAAAAAATCATACCAGAATATTTCAAGCAAAATACGCTCTCTCTCTATTATTTTTTCATTAACAAGTTTAAAATGCCTGGAAAATGGGGAAACGTCGTGCTTGTTTTTCGCGGTAAAACTGGTTGCACATTAAAATTACGAAGCCCAACATATACTGCAGAGTTATTGAATACCTGATACGTGAAATTATAAAGACATGATATTCTAATACTAGTAACAATTAACTTTACCAGCTGCAGTTGCGGCGTTTACATTAAAATGTAGAAACTACACCAAGTTCCGTACATCATGACCTAAGGACACTAATCGCTCCATTCTTTAAGAGCGTCTATCAACTGTAATCCTGCGCTTCTATGGCCTGTATCCCAACACGACAACTAATCCATCGTATAGCGTAAAGCGTTACAGGAAAATGTAGAGGTCACAAAATTACGGAATAGGTACCAACCAACGCGATGTACCAACCAAGTTGAATCCTCTGCGGACAGGCTGCTACGGGAATGTAATAGAATGTAATTTAATCCAAAATATACTATCAAAAAAACTTGATTGTGTCTTAAAGTTACATGTTTTAAGTCTTTTGTTATTGTCGGTATCAACCCTTTGCATGTCCCGACTACTTAGGCAAGTGTCTTTTCCTGCATTGCAGGAAGGATAGGCTACACTCCGCTACGGGGGCCAAGTGGCGAGCCTTGCCGTTAGAAGTTATCAAGCCACCTATAAGGCCTCTGACAAGGCTTAACGACTGTCATTACATGACAGCCGGCAACAACGGCTCAATACTCAATACTTTATTGCATTCCACAAGTTTCAAGGTTGTTACATTATAAATTAACAGTTATTTGATAAGATCTTTGTGGACCCTGTAGGGCACGCAACATTTTAAAGTGCTATATAAAAGTATGTATTACATTAATTTAAATTTAATTTGATTAATTATCATACAATTTTAATTAATTATATTTATAAAGTTACATTTATACAATTATTTATCTCATTTCATCATTACTATCTTTTAAATATTCTTCTATCGTATAATAACAGAATCTTTCTTAGGCTGGCTGGAAGAAATTTCTTTTGAAATAAGTCCGCCTTTGTACATCAACACTTACCTGTTATTTAAGTTATTTTTCTGTTTCTTAATTTTTGTGCAATAAAGCGTAACAAACAAACAAACAAAATAACATTTTGAAATTAGTATTTTCTTTAAATCTTTACTGAAACTGTAGTCGTTATTTAATTCTTTCAGGTCATTTGGGAGTTTATTATAAATTTTTATAGCCATTACCAATGAACTGGAAGAGTGTAATTGCATTCGAGAGGTGGGTAATAACAATTTATTTTTGTGTCTTATGGGTCTTATAGTGACATCTTCTTTTTTTATGAAAAGAATGTGACGTAGCTAACCACGTCACCAGCCACACCACAAGCACCACGCAGGCACGGCGTGACAAGACGCCAGCGGAGCGCGGCCCGCGGCGCGGGGCGCCGCATGCAGTGACGCCAGCAAGGACTGGCGGGAGGCGCGGCACGGCGGCGACGCGAATATAAAAGGCGCAGCGCTAGCTCAGTCGAGCGGCTCCCACTACCAGTAAAGACGTTCACCGTAGGTCCGGTCCTGGTGTCAGTTTAAGGGGTTTCTGGTTCGCTGTGGGAGTCCCGGTAGGGCTTCAGGACAGTCGGAGGGGATCCCGATCTGTAGAGGGTTGAGGAACAGGTGACGGCACATCGGCTGATCGCCGGAAGCGGTACAGTGGTCCGCCTCTGTGGGCCCATCCGAGGTTAGCCGATGCCGCTCACGAAATGTCCTAGGGCATGGCATGTTGGTTTTCCGATAGTAGCCGGCCTAGGACATCTCGTGTGCCCGCCTTAGCCTCTGGGCGCTGGCACGTTGGGGTTCCCGATGGTGGCCACACCCAGGTAATAGGGAATCCTGAGAGCGGTATGTTGGGGATCCCGATATCGGCCGCTCCAGGATCATTGAGAGTCGTAGGTACCTCTCACCAGGAATAAGTACAGCAGTTAATAATAGTGAGCAAGTCGCCCCTAGTGTCCATCAGTAGTTAAGTCGTGTGAGTGTCGGTGGTGTAACAAAGACAGTGATAATACAGGGACAATGGTTAAAACCAGTGGTAGGTTGAGTGAGAGACAATTTGAGTGTGTAGGGTTAATTATGTAAATATTAGGTCTGTGTATATTAAATGGTGTCGGTTTTTGGAATCCAAGCGTAGTCATTTGTGAGTAGTCCCCATAGGCATCCTTGAAAGCGCCAACCCGGGCAGTATTTCACCGGGTCGCGCATAAACCTAGCCCCTCAGGCAGAGCACCTCAAGAGGTTAGTGTTACAAGTTATTTATGTTGTCTGACACCTCAGACACACCGGTTTCCCCACAATGATTTCCTCCGCCGTTAGCGAGTGGTATTGTTACTATAAATTAAGAAAACATTAGAGCACTGCAAAAACTAATTAAAATTATATTGGCCTTTGCGTCTACGTAATATACAGCGTCCAGTGGTATTTTCACTCACACAAGATTGGTGAAGGGACCACTTGGATGCTGCAAGCCTAGGACATGGTTTTAGATGGTGATACAAAATAAACTTTTATTTATTAACGACACATGAAAAAATCACTCTACAATAGCCACCAACACATTAAGATTTTAATTGCAAGGCCCGTACCATAACTGAGTAGAAAGACTGTTTTGCTGTCAACTGTACTCCAAAAACGTCGTTGAACACGGAAATTGCGGGCGCGTGACCAAGACATGAAGGCAGTCAAGCTGTAAACGGAAACGCAAATTGGTTGGACTGAGTCCCTATGTGGCATTCAAGTCGTAGCTACTACGGCGTAGGCGAGCTACGCGGATCACTGCTACGCCTATGTGACGCTACGGCGTAGTAGGTGAATGTAGTGCTGCTCAGTTCTTGTTTCTTGATTTTGTACACCCATTGCTTTACACGCGTGAAGTACAGTCACATGCAAAAATATGAATGTACTTCAGTACCTTGTTAAAGTCAACATAGTCAATTTCTCGTACATCAGGCTGGAAGAGGTTAATGTGACAGGTTCTTAAATGTTACATGTTAATGCACGCGACTGGAAGTTGTACAATTTACCCGAATTCGCCAGAAGAAGGGTTAGTGCTTTCGAGTGTTTGTATGAATGTATGTATGTATGTATGTATGTATGTATGTATGTATGTATGTATGTATGTATGTATGTATGTATGTATGTATGTATGTATGTATGTATGTATGTATGTATGTATGTATGTATGTATGTATGTATGTATGTATGTATGTATGTATGTATGTATGTATGTATGTATGTATGTATGTATGTATGTATGTATGTATGTATGTATGTATGTATGTATGTATGTATTCCTGCAATGAAACGTAGCCTATGTGTTAATTCGTATTGACGTATTGACTAGTCTTCCCTGTGGGTTAGGCCGACTAAGCTGTAAGGATGGTATAGGTGCTGGGCAAGCCTACACCATCTATAAAACCATGTCCCTGGCACTACATCGCCGGAGTGGTCCCTTCACCCATCTAGTGTGAGTGAAGATACCACTAGACGCTGCATAAATTTTATTTTTATTTATTTTTTTTATTTAGGGTCACCAACAAGGTATACATTAAAACATCGTATTAATCACATGCACCAAGGATATAAATTAATGCTACCTTAATTATAGGTGTCCACAGCATGCGTAAATTATAATGTAACACCTACTTGAACCATAATAGCAAAAATACCTAATGATGTTCTGACACTATTAAGAACTATAAAAAAAAAACGCATTATAATATGAAACAAATAGAGAGAGAGAGATGACATGGTGGAAGGACCTTATGTATTTGTGCGATTTGAGTCCAAAAGACCAAGAATGGCCCGTTAATCATATCATTAAGTAGATTCAGGGTGTCAGCTAACTCCATACCAAATTTTATTAAAATCACTCCAGCTGTTTCGACGATGAAATGATGAAAAAGTAACAAACATACACATTCACACACTTTCGCCTTTGTAATATTAGTGTGATGTGATGTGATTAGACTCTAAGGCCTGTTCGCAGGTGGTTTCCACCAGCTTAGTAATCATCAACCCATTATGTCCCTACCAAGGGGCACGGGTCTAGGAACGTATAGACCATACTCCACCATGGGGCCAAGTCCGAATTGGTTCAGGCTTACAAGACTAGTGGCTGGTCTTACTGTCAGAAGTTTTCAAGCCGCCCTAAGGCCTCTGACTTGGCTTAAGAACTGTCATCTATCGACGGCAGCCGGCACCAACCGCTTAACCTGCCTTGCAATGAACGGAACCGCTCGGAAAAATGCCACTAGCGTTAGTCATAGACGGTTTACCCATCCATGCACTCAACGCGCCCTGTGTTGCTTAACCTTCGTGATCGTTTAAAATCACTCAGGCAGCCGGGGCTACAAGCAATTTGGTAGTAGTTACACTTTATTCCGTAAGTAGTAGTTACATCGACCGGCTTAGTAGTTACATAGAATTTATAAATTTAATGGTAGTTAATGCTCAGCATTCGCCTTGTTGGTTATTTTTTATTACAGTTTTTTATCTTCTCTCTTGCGCGTGAGTGACGCACACGAGCGCGTAATGAATACAATTTGCAACCGAGCCTTTGCCAATTTCTCGACACAGAATCGGCGACGTATTGTCATTTAAATGCGTGCTCTCTACTTAGTGCCTTTGCGTCGAAAATTCAAAGGCTCGTTCAGTCCTACAAAGCGGAAGGTCGTATCTGAGCTTGTCAAGTGGAGCAGATATAACTCTTGCACTGCGCAAGGCTGTACAGTTGATATGTTCAAATGACAGTCGTACAACCTAGCCTGCCTGCTCTTTGCCTATACCAGTCAGTTATATATAGTTAATAAGGACTGCTGTTATACTGCTGAGGACAATTTTAAAAACCTATTTAGAGGCTAAAAATTTCACGCATGCTGGGATTCGAACCCTCGACCTCTGGCTATCCGTGCCAGCGCTCCTTTCAACTGAGCCAATGGGCGAATCACAGGCATCAGTGAAATATCATTATGATTTAATTGAATATAACTTTTGCTATTTGGAAATTCTATTTTAAATATTGTTCGACATCAATACTTGTAAAGTCTATACTATTTTTATTTTTAATGCACTAACCCGTGCTAAGGACAATTTTAAAAACCTATTTAGAGGCTAAAAATTCCACCCATGCCGGGATTCTAACCCGCGACCTCTGGCTATCCGTGCCAGCACTCATTCCAACTGAGCCAATGGGCGACTCACATGCATCAGTGAAATATCGAACCTCTTTACACTATTCTCTGTATTACGTACAGGCAGCGACATCTGGCTGAAGTAAATTGCATCACTTACAGCCCCGAGTACCTACTTTGCAGTTAGGTTTTTACATCGGAATGATAGCTCAGTTGGAAAGACCGCTGGAACAGATAGCCAAAGGTCGCGGGTTCAAATCCCGGCATGGGTGGAATTTTTAGCCTCTAAATAGGTTTTTAAAATTGTCCTTAGCACGGGTTAGTGAATTAAAAATTAAAATAGTATAATCATGTGGGTACAGCGATATCATTCCGATGTAAAAACCTAACTGCAAAGTAGGTACTGGGGGCTGTAAGTGATGCAATTTACTTCAGCCAGATGTCGCTGCCTGTACGTAATACAGAGAATAGTGTAAAGAGGTTTGAAATTTCACTGATGCCTGTAAGTCGCCCTTTAGCTCAGTTGGAAAGACCGCTGGCACGGATAGCCAGAGGTCGCGGGTTCGAATCCGGGCATGGGTGGAATTTTTAGCCTCTAAATAGGTTTTAAAACTTGGGAAGTCTGTTAGCTTGTAGAATATACCTCGGGTTCTAGAGTAGTTTTCGGTTTTTGCCGAAATCACACGAGTGTAATACTACTTCTTGCTCTATATAAAACGTTTCTTTACTATTTTGACAAGTTATATAAAATTGTGTGTCATATTAGTTCCGATATTTATTAAGTCCATACTCACTCTTTCTGAGTCAAGGATATGTAAGCCTTTTTATGCATTTGGTTTTCTGGTGTATTGTACACACCAAAAAACAAAATACATAAAAAGAGTTCTAATCTAATCTAATATTTCTATAACACGAATATATCTGATTCTATCCTAAAATAGCCGAGGTATATTCTTAAAGCTAATAAACTGTATATACCCAGTGCTGGAGTACGCGTCTCTTCCTGTAGCGAAGGAATTTTATTTATTGTTATTTTTTTTTTCATGTCTTAACAGTGTATACCTAAATGCAGCCAGTAATGAATTTTACTATGCACCAATGTTAGAAAATTAACTTGTATTCTGATACTATTAATATAATCTAGTCTATAAAGGGCTAGTTTCTGAGTTGAGTATTTCGCTACGTACATACTTCACTATCGTGCTGTCTCATCGAATATGTCAGCAAAGAGCGTGACAGGAAGTTACCTAATTATTTACATAGTGAATTTTTTTATTCAGAAACTGGTCCACAGAACTCGTGCATTGTACTGATTTCAATTCGAGGCATCATTGACATCTAAATAAACCTTTTTATTGTGGTATATAGTAGCCTTTTTGACACAAAGTGCCCTTTTACACATTTTTTCAACCGCGTTTCAGTGAATTCTCCCCACTTTAATCTCTGGAACCTCTTCCTGCAAAACTGCTTTAGTCAGTAAATAAAAGAACAGTAAAGAAGAACTTAGGTCATTCAAGTCGAAAGTCCATAAAATTTCAAGTACGATTTAGTTTACACGTCACTTAGTTAAGTGTAGCCCTCGGTTAGCTGAAGTTCGGCGGAGTAAGGAATATTACACATAGAATTTTAACTCACGTACTCCACTCTAGAACCAGTCTGTCCCGGTTATTAGTACTGCGGCAACAATGACCTGAAATATGCTGTGTGGTGTCGGCCTAAAGAATAGCACCATTCCAAATTCTTGCCGCGGGTGTCGTAAAAGGCGTCTAAGGAACACACACCGGGGGGTGGGCAGCAGCGCCCCCTGCAGTACAACTCCACCGAACTGTGATCCCCAACCCGCGTGCCCAGCATGGAGATTATGGGCACTACCCCCCAATGATAGCACAACCTTGCGCTATGGCGCTCATTAGGGGAAAGCTATGTCCAGCAGTGGACTAATATAGCCTGAAGAAGAAGAGAAGAAATATGACCTACTCACTGCCACTTCATAACGCAAACATAAGGCAAACGTAGCGTAGGACGCCCTGTACCCAGGTAGAGTGACGACATTCGCAAAGCGGTGGGCAGTGATTGGATGAAAAGAGCTGGAGATAGGGCTTAGTGGCGTTTCTTGGGAGAAGCCTTTGTCCCGCAGTGAACTGACACTGGCTGGGTGTATTCACATGCCTCTTAAATTGCCAGCCTTCAGTAGACACGGATAGTAATTATTACTAAGATCGTTTTCTCTCGCTCTGAGAAATCCCTATGCCATGCATTGGAACGTATATTAGCTAAATAAAAACGTTTTTTTTGTACATTTACATTATTTTTTTTTCTATAAGATTCTGAGGAACTAAGCTGACATCTGAATTTCGGATTGTGAATTTTGAATTTCTTTTGTCGTCGTCAGGCTATCCTAGTCCTCTGCCTTCCCCTAAAGAGCGCCACGTTGTGCTATCATAGGGGGTAATTCCCATAATCCCCACGCTGGGCATGCGGCTTGGAGATCGCAGTTCAGTGGAATTGTACTGCAGGGGGCGCTGCTGCCCACCCCCCGGTTTGTGTCCCTTAGTCGCCTTTTACGACAATTTCTTTAATAACCTTTATTTAATATGTTTTATTGTGAACTTTAATTTTATTAATAATAATAATCTTAAGTGCAAGGTTGTATAGCTGATTAATGGTACCTTTAAATTTCAATTTCAAAAGCTCAGAAAAACTCTTAAAATGTAATATTGCAAGTACCTACAAATTTGTACGGAACACTCGCTTCACTAGTCCGACTTGCAGTTGGCCGGTTTTTTTAAATCTAATCCTATTTGCAAAAGGTGTCTGTGTAATTTCTCAATAATTTTAATAGGGATTCCACTGGTGAGCCGCTTTAAGTTAAGTTTCTATGTTGACTGCAAGTTGGAGCACCAAGAAATCCACTAAAGAAAATATAAAAGTAACTTGCTAGACACTTACTTTTTGCAGTCAAGAGGAACTTTGGTGAGGTGGTTGTTTCACTCGTAAATTTTTCAAGAGCTAGTTGGTTGTTCTTTGGTGTTTTACATTTTTTTATATAAGAAAAACTTGCGTCTCATTTTTGTTGGCAGATTTTAATACAGCCTATGTACTACCCTGTGTAGGGCACAGTCCTTCTCTCATAGGATGAGTTGTGCATAGGCTTTATCACTGTGGCGAGCACATGTCAGCTCTGCGCGCGCACTACAAACTCCATCATTCCTGCATCGCGCAATCAAAGTGTTTTAATGACATACCATAAATATAACGTCCGACTAACAAAAATCGGACCGGCCGTCCCCAGGTACCTATACGATCTCCCTGGCAGGAATTTTCCCATTAAAGTGGAAGAGCACGATCACCCGCTCTTCCCTATAATCACCATGTGTGCGCACCGCGGATTGGCAATTTTAAGTGCTGAGGTAATGTGAACACCTCAGACACTCAGGTTACCTCACAATATTTTCCTTCACAGTTAGAGAGTGGTATTGCTACTATAAGTTTTCTTTCAGTTCTATACATCCCAAGGTTGTCTGGAAGAGATCGCTTTTAGCGATAAGACCGCCAATTGTATACGGCAATAGCTTAGATGTGTAAGCCTTTTTATGTATTTTGTTTTCTGGTGTGTACAATAAAGAGTTCTAATCTAATCTAATCTAATAAGTTTACAAAAGTACTAAACTTAGAAAACAAAGTCATTGGTACGCACCGGGAATCGATTTACCGCCAGATGTCCTAGTCATACCTTTTCGTCACTTTCCTTGGCTAGGATTCAGATAAAGTAATAAAACAATTCTATAAAACAAATCTATCAACATAAGTTTTTATATTTGAAAATATTAAATTATAGATATTTATTTGTGTTAGTTTTAAATTTACTTATTATTAATATTTTAACTTTCAATAATGTACTGCCACTATTGTCAGCCATAATAGCATATTCATCAACAAACAAAAAAAAAAGGTATACAAAAAGTATTTTGACATATCGAATTTTTTTTATTATGCTTTCGAAAGTACTTAGACCAGAGTCTCCGCATTTATCCTCATGGTTGGGCTATTGTGCGTATTCGCAATTACTACACAGATAACCGCAGCTTTCAAATTACCCTGAATTCAGTATGTATATATGGCAGGTTTTGATAAACTTTCGTACGTAACGTTTTAGTTAATTGAGGAGACGCAAAGCAGTCTACTTGGCGTTATAGGGACTGTTTTTAGCACCGTACGTGCCGCATGTACTAACGGCCTCGCCCATTGCGGCATATCTACCTTACAACGAGCCGGCGACGTGCCGCCATGACGATGCAAAACTAAAATAAACCTTATAGTCATAATGTTATACGGTCTTATTTATAAGAGCACGATTCCTTAGAACACACGATAAATGCCGATTAAAATAGTTCTGGCGGAGATATTACAAGGCAAAGATGTAATACAGATTAGGAATCATCATCGTCGTCAGGCTATACTAGTCAACTGCTGGACATAGCTCTCCCCTAAAGAGCGCCATGTTGTGCTATCATAGGGGGTAGTGCCCATAATCCCCACGCTGGGCATGCGGGTTGAGGATCGCAGTTCGGTGGAATTGTACTGCAGGGGGTGCTGCTGCCCACCCCCGGTTTGTGTCCCTTAGTCGCCATGTACGACACCCGCGGGAAGAATTGGGTTGAACTATTTTTATTTTTAATGCACTAACCCGTGCTAAGGACAATTTTAAATACCTATTTAGAGGCTAAAAATTCCACCCATGCCGGGATTCGAACCCGCGACCTCTGGCTATCCGTGCCAGCGCTCTTTCCAACTGAGCTAATGGGCGACTCACCAGCATCAGTGAAATTTCGAACCTCCTTACACTATTCTCTGTACCACGTACAGGTAGCGACATCTGGCTTAAGTAAATTGCATCACTTACAGCCCCGACTACCTACTTTGCAGTTAGGTTTTTACATTGGTATGATATCACTGTACCCACATGATTATACTATTTTTATTTTTAATGCACTAACCCGTGCTAAGTACAATTTTAAAAACTTATTTAGAGGCTAAAATTCCACCCATGCCGGGATTCGAACCCGCGACATCTGGCTATCCGTGCCAGCGCTCTTTCCAACTGAGCTAATTTTTAGCCTCTAAATAGGTTTTTAGAATTGGGTTGGTGCTATTCTCTAGGCCGACACCACTCAGCAGAATCATCATCATTATCAGCCATTTGACGCCCACTGCAGGACATTGGCCTCCCTAAAGGTTTTCCAAGCTTCACGGTCTTGTGCCGCCCGCATCCAGCGACTCCCCGCCACCGTAACCAGGTCATCAGACCATCTGGTGGAGGGCCTGCTCAAGCTGCGTCGTCCGGTCGGTGATCGATGGTCAGAACTTGTTTGCCCCAACAACAAATCTGCTAGCCGTTTTGGAGGAGTTCAGTGACATACACACGTACAGTAGAATAATATATATAAAGATAAGGAATCAAGTTTTAATATATTTTAAGAAAAAATAATTTAATTAAAACTGTCTTTATACGGATTTATGCTCGTTTATTACATTTTTACAATTTTCCGACGTTTCGGCACTTTTTCAGGTGCCGTGGTCCCGGATGACTCCGTATAAAAACAGTTTTAATTATGTCTACTGCTCGTGTTAACCTTAGAAAATACTTTAAAAAATAATTTGATAACCCGTCAAATGTTTTTATATTATCACGCTCCAACCAGAAAAAAAACAATGCAATCAATTGATCACACCTTCAACGTATGTAAAAAAAGTCGATTATCATAAATAATAGAATACTTCATAACTTCATAGAACTTCATTATATAAAACTATCAAAAGATAAAAAAAGTAAAATGTAACGTTAAATAATAGTCAATGTTCTGTTTAAATATTTCGCTTCATTTTTTCAAACCTGGGAGCGGTGTTTGGTAGCGGAGGGATAGAACGTCAGGTTCGAATCCCAGCTTATTTTGAACGACTTTGATTTCTAAATAACTTACATTTATGAAGTCATGGTAGCATTACTACCGTGAAGGAAGAAACTGTGATAAAACCTGAGTGGCTGAGATGTTCACATATATTATCTCAGCGTATGATACCCCAGTCCGCGGTGGGCACAAGTGGTGATTAAGCCCATACTCTCTCTTTCTTAGAGAAGGCCTGAGCCCAACAGTGGCCCTATACAGGCTGCATTAAAATTATGATTATTATTTCTAACCTGTGGCACAGCCTGTGTCATGACGTATGACGTCATCACTATGTGTCTTTCATTATTGTGATACCTACTTACGGCGTTTTGTGGTATTGCGCGGAAGTGCGGAAGTCTACAGCGTAATTCGAAATCACTATGTTTTATCGCAGTCACGGCCTATAATCAAGTACAACCAGCGGCCAAATTTGTTTGGCTTCAAGCTCAGCCTTCTTAATATCTATATGAAATGAAATGAAAAGGTTTTATTCAAAGTAGCGCAGATACTGCGGCTTAATGAACGTTACAAGTCAAACTAGGAGTCCATTTCAAAATCTAGATCATTTGAGAGAAAAAAATGGACGAAAAAACTCCAAACTTAGTCTTTTCGAATTCCTTAATTAACAGAGTTTACAAAAATTTTACAAAACTCATGCATTTTTCATGCTTGAATTCCAGACATCATTGTCATCTAAATAATCCTTAATATTATAATAACTCTTTTGGCACAAAGTGTACTTTACACATTTTTTGAACCGCGCTTCAGTCAAACTTAATATATATGATAAGGTGTACTAAGAAGTGAAACGGAGTAAGTTAGAAATTTCCTCCTTAACTTCTTTGCTACGGATACGTTGCTCGGGAACTAGTCTGGCACCTCGAATACCATGATATAAATTCGATTACGGGCCAGTTTCGTATCACTAAGCATTTATTATATAATGAAGTATATATCTTTTTACCTATTTTAAATCCGGACGCGACAACTGGTAATACCTCTAGTAAAATTTATTTAAGTTTTCGCATGTTCTGTTAATCTCTCTATTTTGAGCATGTCGTGTCAAGACGTGATCCTGGCAGAAATAGTCAAACATATTAAATTATATTACGAGTAAGCAGATTATTCGCCATGGGTCCGTTTCTGAAGTGAGAATTTTGGTACTTAACTTGCTGTAGTGCTGTCTCTCCGAATTTCTCAGCAAAGAGAGTGACATAACGGTACTTAAGTATTTTACTTAGTGAAATTCTCAATTCAGAACTGGTTCAAAGACATTAAATTTTTTGGGCACGATACTTACCTAGTAGATTAAAGTAAAAGATTTCATGATGTGCCAAATTAGCATCCTCTTTGACGTTTGCTCTCGGTTCGACTGAAACAAATGCGATAACGTCACGAGATATCACTCCCGATCGTAAATTGACTCTTGCCTTTAATATTGACTGTGTTACGGGCGCTTTATTGCAATTTATGTTCCATACGCCCTCTGACTCGAGTTACCTTAAGGTCTTGTTCTTACACACGCTGGAATGTGGCTCGTTTAATAGCCGCGGCTATGCAATAAGGAATTAACAACTTCTCTGTCCAAGAGTCGTATATGACTCGGCGGAGTGTATTGGAACAACTTTATATTCTTTTTTTGCACTAATCCGTGCTGAGGACAATTTTAATTAAAAACCTATTTAGAGGCTAAAAAATCCGCCCATGCCGGGACTTGAAACCGCGACCTCTGGCTAACCGTACCAGAAGCTAATGGGCAAGTGCCGGCATCGGCGAAATTTCGAACCTCTACGATATTCTCTGTATTATTTACAGGCAACGACATCTGGCTGAAGTAATTTGCATCACTTGCAGCCCCGAGTACCTACTTTGCAGTTAGGTTTTACATCGGAATGATATTGCTGTACGGTGTACCCACATGATTACATTCTTTTTGTTGCACTAACCCATGCTTGGAATAACTTCATGAGTCACATTTGAATCATTTTCAATACATCGTCGGGCATACAACTATCTAACTGTTGACGTGGGCAATTGGAATTGAATTTAAATATATGTGGACAGGGAAGTTGTTAAAATGGCTTCTATTTCGACTACTGAACATTGATGGAGCAAAGGTGATGTTATTTATAAATCAATTATCTTATATTACCATTATTTTATTTCTAACCACACTTTGGAAATACCCAGCCTTTGCCCGTTACCTAGCTAGTAGTTGGCTAGAATTAAATGGAATTTAGTCTTAGACCCGCCAACTGTACAATTTAAGATAAGAAGATAAGAATATTCTTTATTCTACACCAGGAAAAAACAAAAATAAAATAATTATAAAGATACAGTAAAATTGGCGGCTTTATTGCTTAAAGCAGCATTTAACCTGGTAAAATAAATAATTTAATCGTAATAATATTTACTTTTAATTTTATATTTAGTATCAGAAGGCAGCGTGCGTGCGTGCAACGACTTATGATCGTTGATGAAGCGAAGTGGCAAGTGGTAATCCCCATTTTCTGTCTACCTCTCTAGGATACAGGCGCGAGGGTATGTTATGCAAGTTCATTTTGCATGAATTTGACTAATGATTAAATTTTATGTTTGTTTTTTTCACTTATTAAATTAAATAAGGTAATCAATAGACATAAATTGCCTGCTTGGATTGCTCTATTGAAATAATAATATAATCATGTCGTATAGCCCACGATACCTGAGGCTATGCCTAGTGTGGGGTCACCGATATTCTTAAGTTATTTACACAAAACTTTATTTTTATTATCTAATCATTGTTATTTGATACTGTGTATTTATTCTTTACTAGCTGACCCAGCGAACTTCGTACCGCCTCACAGTCGATTCTTTATTTTTTTGTATTTTTCCCTTCATAAGAGCTATCCTCGTACTTCAAGGAATATTCTAAAAAAAGAATCGGCGAATTTAGTTGAGCTGCTCTCGAGATTTGCGGTGACCAACACATTCAGCGATTCATTTTTATATTATAGAAGATATAAATAAATATAATTTGATTTGATTTGTAATATTTACTAGTCTGGCTTTATACGAGTACAATGTTAGTCAAATGTACTTGGATGCATGTCGAGATTTGTCATTGAATTATATTCGCAAGACAGACATAAACATAAAACGTTTTCCGCAGTAGTTTCAGAAGACCCCGGATCGAAAACGATTGTACGTTTTTGAATGGTAGTTATCGAAAGAAGAAGAAAGAAGTTGGGGAGCCTGTTTACGAGGGATGGAAAGTGTGAAGGTGATATAGAAAGATGAGTAAAAGCGGTGAATTGTGTAAACGGTGCCTTGCACTCCATTGTGTGCAGCCGAAACATCTCCAAAAGAGCTAGATTGGTTATTCATAGTAGCGTGCTGGTCCCAACACTTATGTATGGTAGCGATACTTGGGTGTGGCAAACGAAGCAAGAAAGTAGAATTAATGCAGTAGAAATGAGGTCCTTGAGAAGTATGTGTAGTGTTACTTTGAATGTCAGGATACGCAATAGTCTGATTAGAGAACGTTGTGGACTGAAAGAGGATGTAGTGACTAGAATTGAGAAAGGAATGTTGCGTTGGTTTGGACATGTGGAGAGGATGAAGGAAGAAAGATTGACGAAACAAATATTTATTGCGAATGTGAGTGAATGAACATACATCGACCTGATAGGGGATGTATTAGCAAAGGGAAAGATAACAAGTACCCGGAACCGGCGTGCGTGCATGCAACGACTTATAAACGTTGATGAAGCGAAGATGATCTGTCAGGATCGTGGCAAGTGGCAGTCCCTAGTCTTTGCCTTCCCCTCTGGGATACAGGCGTGAGGTTATGTATGTAAGAAAGAACTATAAAAAAATAAACAAAAGAAACTCTGGACCGAATTAGACAGGTCTTTGCCCAGCAGTGGGACACAACCGTACGGGTTAGGTAAACAGAGCTGCCGGAGAATATTTTATAATTTTGTTTATGTTTTAAAGCTGCGGTCATATCTGGCATAAGTTTCGTTCGCGTATTATAACGAGATTTCTGCTGAAATAAGCTCGCTATGTATTGTTAAAATGTATGTTTTCTTTGTGCGATAAAGTGCGATTTACAGTTGTAATTTCGTGTATACTAATTAAAAATGTGGTTGAAGACTTTGCTGGATAATGAAGTTGTTTAACAGCAGTTTTTAACAAAGACTTAATTGCTTCCAAAATAATTTAATTTTGGAATCAAAGTGCCTCAATGAAAAGTCCTGCATGAATGCAGGATAAGAATAAAATAAGCTTTGAATTCTCAATCAAAATACTTGGATCACATACAGACATTTGTGTTATATCAAAAATATAACTAATATAAAAAATATTTAAAAAACTAAAAGAACCCGACTGCAGTGATATAAATCAACTGAAAGGGAAAAAATAAGATAATTTTATTTTCAAATGCTAATGTCGAATCAGAAGAGTTCATGCTGCTTTACTTGAGAGACCAAATAATATAACTTTATAAGCATTATTTGCTCAAACTGTTGCATTTATTATTTTATATAAAATGTTGCAGTCGGGACCCATTACTGTTTGTTTAAAGTCCTCTAATGGGTCCCGACTGCATCATTTTATATAAAATAATAAATGCAACAGTTTGAGCAAATAATGCTTAACCTTAACACAAAATCATAATCTTATTTTCGGAGGAAACGAGATAAAATTCGTTAAGATGAATAGAGCTAGAAATTTTTAAAATTTCATGGGTCCTACGATACGAGGTCACGGAGGATCCGTCTTCGGTTACCAGTGAGAGCGTACAAATATTTTTTTATCATTTATTGTTTCTTCTTTGAACCCAGCTTGTCTGACTATGACCGCACAGAGGAAAAGGAGTTACATGCTACACTTTATATTATATTTTGTTCAGTTAGTTTTGGTCTAAGTGTGAGTAGGAAATTAATATCAGTGTTAAGAAATTAATTATTTTTACCCAATATGAGGTTGATATTTCTTAAATTAATGAGATAAACGAATGGCATAGAAAGAAATAAACACTTTATAGGCATTATTTCTTTCAGCACTTATACCGTTTCTATAGACGGTTTGTTTATATGTAGAGCAAAGCTGATATTATGTAAATTTATACATGTACTAGAATAAATATATGCCAGCGCCATCTAGTGGCTAAAAGTGGTACTGTAGGACAGGGTTTCAGCAGACAAGAAGAGAAACGTTGTTTCAGCACGACAGCACGTACTTATGGATCTATTTATTGAAGCAATATGAAACTAAGGATTACAGTAACTTTACTAATCGCACCACAGCGCAGAAGCGAGGTATATTACCTACGTCACTAGTCGTGTCAATAATTGGTGGACAGTCAATACTGGTCGAAGTGATTCGCAAGCGCTCAAATACAATTTTTTTTTTTAACCCTTTAAAGGGCACCCTCCGGAGGACACGGGGGAGGGAGGTGGTGAATGCTCATGCATAACAGCACGGACCCGGCCGTGCTGCCAATGTGGGACTCACAAGAAGTGCGCTTACCCACTAAACACCACCTTGGGACTGGTTTTGGTCCTAAAGACCCCTAAACCCACATCGGAAGCGACCCCCCTCGAGGCCGAGGAGGGCGGCAAATACAATCCAATTTTGTTTAATATTATGTAGGGCCTTCGGACAAAACCATACCGCAATTTAGAACACAAACAGCGCCATCTGTGGTTGGGTAGGGGAACTAATGCTACAGTACTTTAATTACTTAGAAGTGAATATTATTTGTGTTGCGTTTGCTCTCTATTAATGCTGATTTTATGTAATCAACGACACCCGCAAAATTATCTTTTAAATACTTTGCACGTGTTAGGCGTAGTTAAACAAAATTATATTTTTTAATTAAATGAATGATCTAAAAGGATCAAACCACTTTATAGAAATTATTTCTTTCCGCATTTGTACCGATTCTATAAATGGTTTGTTTACATGTAGACCAAAGCCGAAATTATGTATACACATGTATTAGAATAAATAAAATATAGCAGCGCCATCAAGTGGCTAAAAGTGGTACTTTAATTGCTTAGAAGTAAATGTTATTTTTTGTTCCGTTGGTTCTCTATTAATGCTGATTTTATGTAACCAACGTCATCCGCAAAATTCTGTTTTAAATATTTCACACCTGTTAGGGGTAGTTCAATAAAATTAGTATTCGAATTCAATAAACTAAATATAACAGCGCCATCTAGTGGCTCCTAGCTGTACTTTAACGAAGCTTCTTAACGAATTTTATTTTTCGTCACGGTTCTGATCGCAAAATTATGATTTTATATAGCCTATGACACCCGCGCAAGGATGCCGAATTGAAGGACACCTTGTTTAACAAAATCTGACCATTGGTTAAGGAGTTATGAGGGAACATAGAATCGGACATACTTACATACATACATACATACTTACGAGCTAAACACATTACCCTCCTTTTGGGCTTCGCTGCAGTCGGGTGCGCCATCAAGTGGCTAAAAGTGGTACTTTAATTGCTTAGAAGTAAATGTTATTTTTTGTTCCGTTGGTTCTCTATTAATGCTGATTTTATGTAACCAACGTCATCCGCAAAATTCTGTTTTAAATATTTCACACCTGTTAGGGGTAGTTCAATAAAATTAGTATTCGAATTCAATAAACTAAATATAACAGCGCCATCTAGTGGCTCCTAGCTGTACTTTAACGAAGCTTCTTAACGAATTTTATTTTTCGTCACGGTTCTGATCGCAAAATTATGATTTTATATAGCCTATGACACCCGCGCAAGGATGCCGAATCGAAGGACACCTTGTTTAACAAAATCTGACCATTGGTTAAGGAGTTATGAGGGAACATAGAATCGGACATACTTACATACATACATACGAGCTAAACACATTACCCTCCTTTTGGGCTTCGCTGCAGTCGGGTAAATACGAGCTAAACACATTACCCTCCTTTTGGGCTTCGCTGCAGTCGGGTAAAAATAGGCATCTGCCGTTTGAATAAAAAATTCAATCTTAATCTCGCATCGTCCATCCGAATCATAAATGTAATTTAGAACTTACATCGTCCATTTCACTAGCTAACGTTGCTTGTGCTAGCGGGATGGAAGATGTTTATCCTTATAGCTAACTCAACAGTTACCTATGAGAACACGCCCTTATCGGGGCGGCTGTAAATTTAATTTCGCTCAGCGGCACCTGAAGGAGAAATGATTTGAGAGTCAAACGTGTAATTTTATTATGTAGCAGACAATTGAACGTAAAACTTTTATTAAGGTTCTAGACAAGTCTGTGCTGTTAACATATTGCGACTGCTACCTTCCATTAATCCAGTATCGTAATAGCTGCCTATCTATCTATAAAGTTTATCCAAGTTATGAGGATAAAATTAATAATCCTTAAATGCTTGCGGAGTTTGAGACGACATGCAAATGCTCTTCGGTTGCACTTGGCCGGTATTTTTTGCTTTTTTAATAGTACATTACACAACTAGGGTGGTAATACAAAGAAAGGCCGAGATCGCAGAAGTTTGCGGCCCGAGCTGCAAGCGAGGGACGTAAATATGCGATCGAGAGCTTTCTTTATTACTTCCCGTGTTGTGTACATCTTTTTATGTCTACACTTGGCCAGAAAGCGGCTTTTTCCGTACGCGCAGCGTGCGGAAAAAGCCACTTTATTGCCAGGTGTGGCATAAAAACTTTTACAGGCAGGCTGTACGTAATACAGAGAATAGTGTAAAGAGGTTCGAAATTTCACTCATGCCGGTGAGTCGCCCAGTAGCTCAGTTGGATAGAGCGCTGGCACGGATAGCCACAGGTCGCGGGTTCGAATCCCGGCATGGGTGGAATTTTTAGCCTCTAAATAGGTTTTTAAAAATTGTCCTTAGCACGGGTTAGTGCATTAAAAATAAAAATAGTATAATTTTTTGCTTTACTATTGTTTCTCTCTTTTTAATTTTTTTTCTAATTTTTTGCTTTAATATTTCGCGGTGGTAGAGCACCTTTTTGAATCCCGGTATGTATCAATGACTTCCATAACATTTGTGAAGGTATAGTAACTATACCAGTGGCTAACGGTGAAGGAAGACATCGTGAGGAAACTTTGTTATGTATTTTTCAAAGTTTTTATTTTAAATCTTAAAGATGAAGCATTGCTTCATCTTCCCTAATGCAAAGTTTTTATTTTTTATTACAATTTTTTATTACATATTTTTTATTACAAATAAAGCATGCTTCAGAAGCATGCTTCATTTGTAATAAAAAAAAATATTTTAAAACCTAGATTATGTCAAGGCTACATTTTGGAGTCGCTAAAATTGGAACTCCGGATTGTGCAGACTCAAAATAAGTTTAGGAAGACCTGCTCTAAGTGATACCTCAACTGGTAAAATCAGGAGGGGACCCGAGTTCCTTAGAATTGAACATAGAATTAAACCTAAAACTACTCAACTTGCAATTGAGCTACTAGATTGAGTAGCCCAATCTTTATATTCTTTTTAATGCACTAACCCGTGCTAAGGACAATTTTAAAAACGTATTTAGAGGCTTAAACTTCTACCCACGCCGGCATGGGTGGAATTTTTAGCCTCTAAATAGGTTTTTAAAATAGCCCAATCATTTCAAGGATGATCTCAATCCACGGCCAGCCTTGTACGTACATTACTGGATTTCAGTGTTAGTACTATGTTTATGCAAACACACAATAGCCCCGCAGCTGAGTTAAGCTAGTTACCGAACTAAAGGGTGCTCGCTACTGGCATAGTCAAATAAGCAGATAATAAAGTTTGGGTTGCCGCTTTCAATAGTTCCAATTGAATTTGCATAGTTTTGATTACAGGTTGTAGCATGATCGCCTAAAATACTACTCAAACGAACTATTTGGTAAAAATGGTGACGGAACAAGGTGCCTTCGGGGTCAGTTGCCTCGAGGTTTGCCAGTAAAGTTGCCAAGCTAGTCTAAGTTGGCAACCCATTCAGACGAACCCTAACAGGTGGAGCTATGTTCTACAGTTGGAACAAATCCGTACATGGATCAGTAGTAATAGGTGTAAGCCATCGCAAAATTAACAGTTGCATAGTTGAAGTATTTTTTAAAATTTAATATGAGTGAGGAGGATATGAATCGCACGCAGCTCCGGCTGCCTGAATGATCTTAAACGATCACAAAGGTTAAGCAACACAGGGCGCGTTCAGTGCATGGATGGGTAAACCGTCTATGACTAACGCTAGTGGTATTTTTCCGAGCGGTTCCGTGCTTCGCAAGGCACGTTGTTAAGCAGTTGGTGGCGGCTGCCGTCGATAGATGGCAGTCGTTAAGCCAAGACAGAGGCCTTAGGGAGGCTTGAAAACTTCTGACAGTAAGACCACTCGTCGCAAGCCTCCACCAATCCAGACTTGGCCCCCGTGGCAGAGTATGGCCTACACCCTCCTCAGGGAAGAGACCCGTGCCCTTCGGTGGGGAGATAATAGGTGGATGATGAGGGGGATATTTCCAATCCGCGGTGGGCATGCATGGTAAATAAACTCTATAGTAGCAAGACCACGCACTAACGCTAAAGAAGAACATCGTGACAAAACCCCAGTGTGTGAAGTGTTAATATACCTCAGCGCTTGCACAACAACGGGCCACTTCGAGGCTAAGTGCGGAAATCTCAGGTCCAACTTACTACGATCGACTTCAGCAAATTTGCTTATGCGAGTTTTATTACAAAAATGCGTAGAGAGTATAGTTCACTTTAGTGCTGCCAAATTCACCATATTAGTTTTGATAATATTTTCAGTCACTTCACAGTCAAATCTGTAGTTGCTAAAAGAACCTTTGAACCTGACGTGAACTGTCACATGCCAGGAGCTCTATTTTTGAATCAATCGTCTCGCGTCGAGCGCTCGATGTCTACTGATTTTCGTTCGACATACGAAATTCCGTATTTTTGAATCACTCGACTGCAACGAAAGGTCCTTACCACTCGTCTCGTATGTCGATCGATAGATTGATTTTCAAAATTTGTGTTAATTTCAAATCGAGGAGTTTGTGCTTTTGTGCCGAATTGATTTTTTGTTTCGACATTTTCGAACAAAAACAAACCAAAGTGTTATTATTTACGATATATGACTAGTGTTTTGTTTGTTTTGCAACTAAAGACAAAGATTTTTCATCTAAACAGCCATTAAAACGAAATATTTTACGTTCCGTTTCCGTTACGGTAGTTTCCGGTTTTTGTAATTTCTGCGTGGAACGCATAAAATACAATACCTCAAATTGTACTGGCAACACTTTAGGCGAACGATTCAAAAATACGAAAAAACGAGATCATGCGACTTAGAAGACGAGTGTGACTTATGTCGCATTCGACGATACAATTTCATACGAGTGATTCAAAAATAGAGCTCCTGATCGAGATAACTTTTCAGTAACAGAGTATGCCGTGTCAAGACGTGATCCTGGCAGAAATAGTCGACATCGGCTAGTTACCATGTTACCAAAAATTTAATTGAGCTTTTCAGTAAGCAATACGTACTATGGTATTTATTAATGATTCGCGATACTCATACATATTTATATGTATAGTCCGTGGGCGTTGTGAGTGTTATGTGTTGGCTCGCTGCGAAAAACTAAAAGTGACTACCCACAATTATTGACTGTACTCGCCACTTAAGTCTACCCGTGAAACGTCGGGAATTAAGGTAGTTACGTTTTACCTAATAAATAATCGCACTTATTTGGTTACATATTAGACCCGTTTAATATATATCCAAGTAAGTGCTATTGCTTCAGGAAGCCCTTTTTCCTACAAAGGTATATCAGTTGGGTTGGGTTTAAAGAGATGTTTTAAAATATTTCGGTTGCTTGCCGCTAACCGGATACAGGAGGGAATAAGGTGTTTAACCTCTAAAAGTATTATTTATAAAAGCACGATTTCTTAAAACACTCCTCAGATTGAGGTTAATGATCTGAGGAAATATAAATGACTTAGACATGGACTATCACCACTTATCCCAGTCCGAAACTAGGATAAGTGGCTATGGTAATAAGGCAAGGATGTCGCAAACATCGACGTACAGTCTGTTTATTCTTACTTGTCCAATTTAGTAAACAAGATTCTACCCGTAAACTGTAACTTTTTAGTCCAAAACTGCCATATTTCCATAAATGAAGGAACTTGGAACACTCTTTTAGATAACACGCTGCCAATTTTATAAACATAGCTCATGATAGTTCATGAATTTGCGAGAAAATGTCTAGTTTAGACATCTAATCTCAATTTTAAGGTTAGAATCTTGTTTACTAAATTGGACAAGTAAGAATAAATAGACTTGTACAAAGATAATGTATACAGTTAATGTAGCGTTGTAGCATAACAGCGCGCGACTTCATTTGTGGGGTTTAGTTGTCAAAATAAGTAGTGATAAATCATTGCTCAGAACGAGTGCGTGAAAACCACGAGTTGCTAAAAATTCAAACTTGACTTTGCTTACCCTACCTGCCTCAAAATCGTGAAGTCAGAAGGGCTGGTTCAAATACGTTGTTGTAAACTTGCTATATCACGAAGCGCTCGTGGCCTAGTGGAACCGAGTGATTGGAATTAATCACTTGGGTTAAGCACCAACAGGTGCGGTCCGGTGCTGGACGGGTAACCATCCTGTGACTACTGCTAGTAGCATTTTTTCGGAGCTCTTCCGTGCTTTGCAAGGCACGCTAAGCCGTTGGCGCGGCTGTCATGTAATGGCAGTCATTAAGTCATGTCAGAGGCCTTATGGGCGGCTTGATAACTTCTGACAGTAAGGTCCGCCACTGTCTTACAATTCTCCACCAACCCGGACTTGGCCCTCGTGGTGGGGTATGCCCTAACCTCTTGCGATGCAAGAAGAGACCCGTGCCCCAGCACTTCAAAGAATTGATATCAATATAAAAAATCTTGCTATGACTCGGTATAGGCAACGGAACCAATGTAAACCATAGTAAACTTGTTGCCATCGTGAACCAATCCCGAGCTATCTTTTGAGGTAGGTAGCGTCAGCAAAATCGAGTGTGAAATTTTAGTGACCCTCGGTACTTCTGAGCACTCTTCTGAGCTGCTAAGTCGCGTATAACGAGAAAATCATTGTATTCAGCTATATCACGCTTAAGCCTCAAATAAAGTGCTTTTTATTTATGAAATAAAAACATCGGTTTTTTTCGTAGTATATTTATTTATATGTTTCCCATTAAAATTCTTTAGAAAATGCTGCCGTAGGTAGTGGCAGTTTGTATTTTGGTTATGATAGGTAGATAGATGCAGATAGAGATGTCGTTATTTCATAACCAGAACAAAGAATTACATTGGTTTCTTATATCTAAGTAATCTTAGTCTTATCACTTAGAGCGATTCTTCCAGACAACCTTAGTGTGAAGTATAGTGGGGTAAAATATAATAGTACTGTCATATTTGTAGTGTATTGACTATTGCTATCCTTGTCTCGTGCGCTCGCGTCACAGACACCGGGGATTTGACAGACGGTGAATGGTGATGGTGCGTTGTTGAGCCAAGTAAATTGTATTTACACGGCTAAAATAGAGGACATTACATGTGGCGACGAGGATGGGATAAACAGTAAGTACACATATTTTAAATAAAGAATAGGTGAAATGAACACGCAGTAAACAATATGTTACGGAAAAATTACAACTCCGGTTTAATGACTCTTCATGACGCCATGTTGTTTACTTAAGAAAATTTGTATAGTTTACTGTGGTAACGTATACTATTCTGTTCATTGCCGGCTACTTTACTCAACCACACCGTTCCGGAAAAACAAAAACATAGTCGTAGATATAGAAATAATGTAAGACACGACAATTAAATGTACCGTGATTTCATTATCTACCGAAATTGTATATTTTTGTGGGTACTGTTAATCTTACTCAGTAAAACTTAGTGTGTCTTGAGCAATGAAACCACTTTATTGCAAGTAACTAAGAATTACGAAATACCAAGATTCAGTGAAGATAAATGACAATATTTTCACATCAAAATAGTCCCTAAGAGTGACAGCAACATTATTCTTATTGGCCAGTCAATATACCCAAGCAGTGAATAGTCTAAATCATTGAATTGATGTTTAGGGTAAATAGCGGACAGTGTTTTTGATAATTAAATTGATGTACTCGTATGCGTAAAACAGCAGACAACGATCTGGATAAATCAAGTATTGTGAATAAGTTTTCAAACCAGCAGACAATTGCCTAGATCATTAAATTGATGTTTATGAAAGAAAAGAGACAGTTGTCTGGATCATTAAATTGATGTTTATGAAAGAAAACAGACAGTGGTCTGGATCATTAAATTGATGTTTATGCAAAAAGCAGACAACAGTCTGGATCATTGAATTGATGCTTAAATAGAACAATATAGCAGGCTGCGGTCTGGGTCATCGGATGACCACGGAAAAGGTAAAGCAGACAAGGTCTGATCATTAAATTGATTTGTTTCAGGACGCCCACCTAAAGTTGCATAATGGCAATGTCATTGACTTTGGAGCGATTTCTTTGTGAGGGTGATCCCACATCAGTAGGAGCAAGATGGGAACGCTGGAAAAGGGCGCTTCTTATCTATTTAGATGCTTCCAACATAGATAAAACAGAAAAACAAAGAGCATGCCTTCTACATTTCGGTGGACTTGAACTTCAAGAAGTTTTTTACAACATACCTGGTGCCAACATAGAACCAACGGAAGGTGTTGATGTTTTTATGGTCGCGCTTGAGAAACTTGATGCCTACTTTACACCAAAGCAAAGTAAAGTATATGAACGTCACATCTTTAGGCTCCTCAAACAAGAGCCAAATGAAAAGTTCGAGAAATTCATCTTAAGACTGAGACAACAAGCTGATAAATGTCAATTCCGAGACAAAAATGATAACATGATCGATCAGATTGCGGAGAAAGCTTCTTCAAATGAACTTCGAAAGAAAATTCTACAAATTGGTGATGAAATTACCTTGGAACGAATCATAGTTGAAGCAAATACTCTAGAGGCTGTAAATAAACAAATGGAGGACTTTGGTGGTTCCAGTACTGTTTTACAAAGTGTGAACAAAGTCGAATACAAACCAAAACCAAGATTTGGAGAAAAGAGATTTGACAAATCAACATGCGGCAGATGTGGCAATCCTGGACATATGACAAACGATCCGAAGTGCCCAGCTAGGGATAAAGATTGTCTGAAATGTGGTCTTAGAGGTCACTTCAGACAATATTGCAGAACTAGACAACTAAAGAAAAGAAAAATGGAAGGACATGAGATTTCACAAAATAATAAGCGGAACAAGATAAAAGAAGACGAAAGTGAAATAAATAAAATTGTGGAGGAAAACAATAAGGACGGAGCTGAAGGGACACACTAAGTATTTCATATTGATGACGATGTGGAACTGGATTGTTCTATTGGCGGAGTAATAACAAAAATGCTGGTGGATTCTGGATGCAAACAAAATCTAATTACTGCAAAGACATGGGAAATATTGAAAAGGAATAAAGTTTCAGTTTATAACCAGATCCTAAACCCAGATGTCAGGTTTGTGGCATATGGGAGTACCACACCTCTAACTGTAAAAGGTTCATTCGAAGCACGCATACAGGTGGGAGATAAGACGGGTACAGCAACATTCTATGTTGTAACTGACGGCAAAAAGAATTTGCTCGGTAAAGTAACAGCAATGGCATTGGGTGTTCTAAAAATCGGAATTAACCTGGACGTAAACCGCATAGAATCCAGAAAATTTCCTAAGTTCAAAGATGTGCTCATTGAATTACCTATTGACAAATCTGTTCCGGCGATTGCACAACCATACAGGTATTAATTTAGTTATACTTGAGAGGACAAAAACAATTAAATATAAGAAAAATCTATGGCAGTAAATAATCATTATAAAGCACTCTATTAATTCCATTTTTGTTAACAAATAAATAAATAAAACTTAGTAAATAAATAACAAATTAAAATGTCAAAGTTAATCATTATTAAAATCTTATCCCGCCGCAATCATACTCCCGCAGCGCGCGCGCTCGATAAGACGCAACATCTCACGTCCGTGCTTTAAACTGCAATTTAAATACTTCTGTAAGGCAAATTTGGCGTATTACACATCAGTTTACTAGCGCTTGTGTTTGCTCACGTGGTACTATAATCATTCTCCTGAATCAGTGAATAAAAGTGACATAAAACCACTGTGAATTGAGTTACTGTGTTCATCATTTTTGCATCGCTTGGACTTGTCGACCTTGAAATACTTCCTTTCGCGTTTGCTAAAAGTTTATTTGATCATTGCATTGGTGTTTTTCGCAACAATCAGTAACTGCTCCATAGCGTGGTGGTAGTCGTCGCTACTTCGGACGCAGAAGCATCGGGATCGAACCTCACCACGAAATCACTTTTTTTTTTTTTTTGTTTGCCTCAGGGTGTTTTATCGTGACAATGGTATCATGTAAAACCTGTACTAAGAAGATCTTGGCTGCTGACAAAATCTCATGTGAAGCCTGTGCCGGCTACTTCCACGTAACATGCGTGGGTTTTACAAAGGAATCGTGGAAGAAACACACAGGCCTTTGGCTTTGTGCCGACTGCAAAGCTTTTTGTTGCAACGGATGTAAGGACTTCACAGCTCAAGCCGATAGGATCACGTGCTCGGGAAAAGCTTGCGGTCAACTTTTTCATCGCCAGTGCGTTGGTATTTCTACGAGTACACGGTCTTCTGATTTACCCTCATGGGTATGTCCTGTGTGCAAAGCTAAGGAGCCGAGAATGGGAAACACAAATACTCCAGTCAAAGGGCTCGATTGCTTCAACGTTACTTATAGGAAGCCCTCACAGCATAGCCTGATTACTTCTCCTACTGCAGACGGTGACGAAGGGAATGAGGGGCTTCGTGCTTTTATTCAACAGTGCATGGATTCACTTAAATCCGAATTGAAAGTCACGATTCGCTCGGAGATCTCCAGCAGCCTGGCTTTGCTCAGAACAGAATTTGATGCAAAGCTTGCAGCTATTGACGATAAATTCAGCAAGTTCACTGAGCTCGAAATGGAGTTGACCGAGGCTAGACAGCGAATTACCGATCTGGAGACTCAAAATGACTCTCACCAGCAATGGCTTAGGATGAACAATCTCGAAATATCTGGTGTCCCAGAATGCAATAATGAGTCCCTCACTGACTTGGTGATCGATATTGCTAACCATGCCGGAGTTCAGTTGAAGAAAGATGACATTGAGTTCGCAAATAGAGTCCGGCCAGCACAATCTACTTCTGGCCGCCCAAAAAACATAATTGTCAAATTAAGGCAGAGATCTCTCAAGGACCACATCATCTCAGGTATCAAGAATCGCAAGGGCCTTACTACCGCAGATATAAAGATGAATAAAGACTCCACCAGGGTTTATGTAAATGATCATCTTACGCCAAAGAATAAGGGACTGCTGAAGGAGTGCAAAATCGTTTGCGCAAAGTTTAAATACCAATATGTTTGGGTCAAAAACTGCAACATATACGTACGAAAGGCAGAAAAATGTCCTTTTTTTCAGATAAAATCCGCTTCAGATATTTCAAAGATTGTATAATGCAGTCATACCTACTTGTTTTGTTCCCTGTAACAGTAGACATGTTTCTCACCCACACACCTTTTACATTCACACAATTACACCATACGCCGTACACACCACACCACACTTTCACTTACACGTACTCTCGTTCTCACTACACAGAAGTCCTTGGATATACCCATTTAATCTGTACGATATCTGTCCAATCCTACGTTTCTGGTACTTATTCTCCGTACACCTATCTCGATCACACATTATTCTAATATCAGGATATTTTATCAAAATGCTAGGGGACTCAGATCCAAGACATCACAATTTTATAATAGCATCATCTGTAACAGCTCTGATATTATAATAATCACAGAAACCTGGCTAATAGATAGCGTTCTAAATTCGGAACTGTGCAATGATGCTTTTGATGTATTTCGGGTGGATCGTGACCGCGCTGCATCTGGCAAGGCTGACGGGGGAGGAGTGCTCATCATCACGCGTCGTGATCTGGATGCTTATATTCGCCCAGAGTGGTCTCCTCCGGGTGCAGAATGTCTTTGGGTGACGGTCCCTTCCCGGCCTCAGCGTGGCCTCTCACGGGACCTGCATGTCTGCGCTATTTATGCACCACCGGGAAAGGAACTACCGTCATGCATCGAAACTGCTAGATCTTCTATCGCACAGGTTGTTTCTTTGGATCCCAATGCTTTCTACTTGGTTGCGGGTGATTTTAACCTCCCTTGTATTCGTTGGTCTGGCAGTGGTCCTGTCCATATCTGCAAAGGGTCCGTTCAGGTACAAAACTCCGGAATTAATTTGACCCAAGATCTGTCACTTTTATCGCTTGCTCAATATAATATGATTACTAATGAGTCTGGTAATACATTAGATTTGATTTTTAGTAATTTTGCCATAGAGGTACGTCGTGCTCCAGTGGGTCTTGTAAAGGAGGATGCTCACCATCCCTCACTTGAGATTGAAAGCAGCGATATTTTTGTCATGTCACTTCCTGAGTCCAATAGCCTGAGATATAGATTTCGTCGAGGTAATTACGAGGAAATACGTAAGCTTATTGATGGCACAGATTGGTCAGAGCTGTTTAGCAGCAAAAGTGTGGATCATTGCGTTGACGCTTTTTCTGAGATCATACAAACAGCCATAAAGAAGTACATACCTCGTGATACACGAAATAAAAAATGCCATTACCCTATCTGGTATAATAACTCGCTTATTAGGGTAATTCGTGAAAAGGGCAAGGCCCACAAAAGATGGAAATCTTTTAAAAACCCTAGAGACTACGATGAGTTTGCGTTACTACGTAGGCGTCAAAAAGTTTTGCAGGATGAATGTTTCAAAGATTATGTGTTATCTATGGAAACACAAATAAAAACCGATCCAAAATATCTCTGGTCCTTTGTTAAGGCACTTCGTGGCTCCTCAGGTTATCCACGTAATCTCGTGCACAAAGGTCTTACGCTCTCGGATGGACCCAGTATATGTCAGGGATTTAACAGTTTCTTTCAATCTGTTTTTTGTGAAGCCGCTATCACCTACGAGGGTTATCCTTTCACCCCTCCTTACTGCAATGACGTTGTGCTAATAAGCTCATTGCAAATATGTCGGGAGGAGGTTTTCAAACTTTTGTTTCTGCTAAAGGAAAGTGGTGGCCCCGGGGCAGATGGTGTTCCACCATTCTTTATAAAACAATGCGCTATTCAGTTAAGTTTTCCCCTTACTTTAATTTACAATCAATCACTTGCAGAGGGTGTTTTCCCCACTTGCTGGAAAGATGCTAATATTGTACCAATTCATAAAAAGGGGTCCAAAAGGGAGGTGGATAACTATCGGCCAATATCTATTTTGAACGTATTTGCCAAAGTTTTTGAAAAGGCAGTCTACAACAAGGTATACTCAACTCTGTCCAAGTATATTCCTCCGCAGCAACATGGATTCCTAAAGGGCCGTTCGACGGTGACAAATCTGGCAGAATTGTTGCAATATGTTCTTCATCAAATGGACAGCCGCAAGCAAGTTGATGTAATTTACACGGATTTTGAGAAGGCATTTGATCGTGTTGACCATGTCATCCTTTTACAGAAGCTCTATTTTCTCGGTGTCCAGGGTGATTTATTTCGCTGGTTCTCCTCTTACTTGGCCAACAGACGTCAATGTGTTGTTGTTAGTGGTTTTAGCTCAGAGTTTATTAAAATTCCGTCCGGTGTTCCACAGGGGTCTCACTTGGGTCCTCTCTTATACAACTTATATCTTTATGATATCTACTGTGCCTTTAAGAATAGCCTGTTTTTGATGTATGCTGATGACAAGAAAATATTTCTTAATATCTCTGACACTACTGATTGCATCAAAATACAGGAGGACTTAGACCGGTTATCCGAGTACTATAGACTAAATAGAATCAATGTGAACGTTAGCAAGTGTATTCAGATTTCTTTCACCAGGAGCGCTAAACTTATCAATTTTACTTACCACATCAATAATCATCCTCTAACCCGCGTGGATACTATCCGGGATCTCGGCATAATTTTGGATCAAAAGCTTACTTTCGACAAGCACTTTGATTACATAACAGATCGCGCATATCGTAACCTTGGTTTTGTTCTTCGCACATGTACGCCATTTAAAGACTTGACTTGTATCAAGATGATATATTTCGCATACGTAAGAAGTATCCTAGAATATGCCTCTAGCATTTGGTGTCCGCAATACGTCACACACATGCATCGCATCGAACGTATTCAATCAATTTTTCTAAAGCATTTAAATTTTAAAGCTAAAATCTATAAGCCTGATTACACAGACTCATGCCGCTTCCATCACTTATTGACTCTCAATGAACGTCGTGAATTACTTGATATGGCTTTACTGTATGATATACTATCTGGCAGACTTGACGCACCTGCTCTTTTATCCTCACTTGGACTCACTGTTCCACTGCGACGAACCCGGCATACATATCAAAAGCTGATGCATGTGCCTTTTGTGCACACTAATTATGCCCAAAACAGCACTCTGGTACGTTTGGCACGCCTGTATAATAATAAATTTTCAGATGCCGACCCTTTTTCTCAGTCTAAGAATTCTTTCAAACATGCTATCATAAATATAATCATGGACAATCCAGTGACTTCATAATGTAACTTAATGTAACTTTATGAATGTATCCATACAAATAATCTCTATCACACAATCACACGCACTCACATACAATCACACACCCACCTGTACACTAACTCACACACACTTTAATACACACTCGTGACTCCAAACAAAAACTTGCATAATAGTACTCATTTTCCCTCTTGTTAATTTTTTCATGTTTAATTACCTAACTAGAAGTAAGTAACTACTTTTAATGTATTCTGCCAAGCATTAAATATTTGGCTATTAACTGTTTTTTGAAGCAGTTTCAAGCATGTTAATTAATGCGTTTGTTAATTAATTGGTAAACTGTGGACAACTGTTATTGGCCTTATTTTTAGTTATTAGTTATAAGTAATTATAATCAGTTTACGCTGTTGTTGTTCCTAATAAAGTAAAATAAATAAAATAAAATAAAATTATTTCATTAAAATATTAATTTGTGAACCATCATTTGGATTACAAATTATGTTTTATTATGTTTTGTTTTATAGGCGGATACCTATACCCCTTGAAGAAAAAGTTGAGGGTAAGATACATGACTTAATGAAGAGAGACATTATAGAGGAGGTCCAAGGTTCATCAAAATGGGTGTCACCCATGGTACCCATTTTAAAAGATAATGGAGAAGTGCGTCTTTGTGTGGACATGAGACGAGCTAACCAAGCAATTATACGCGAAAACCACCCGCTGCCTACGATGGACAAATTGCTACCAAAGGTGCGTGAAGCTAAGTACTTTTCCAAACTAGACATCAAAGACGCATTTCACCAAATCGAAATCCACCCAGATTCAAGATATATTACTACGTTCATCACGAGCAAAGGCCTATACAGATATAAACGTTTGATGTTTGGTATATCGTGCGCCCCCGAAATCTTTCAGAAAACGTTAGAGCGTATGTTGTTAGGGTGTGATGGAGTTATTAATTTCATCGACGATATCTTAACTTTTGGCAAGGATTTTGAAGAACATCAGATTAGATTAAAGAAAGTGATGATGGTCTTAGAGACTAACAATGTCGAATTGAGGACAGATAAATGCGTGCTCGGAGTTACTAAAGTAAACTTTTTAGGCCATCACCTATCAGAGGAGGGAATTCGGCCATTGTCGAGGTATGTATGCACAATACAAGAGTTCAGAGCACCGATAACAATCGGTGAGTTAAGAAGCTTTCTGGGACTAGTCAACTATGTAAGTAAGTGGATTCCCCATTATGCGACTCTGACAGAACCACTCAAACAGCTGCTACGAAACAAACATGTAGATGGACATAACATCCAAGACACCTGGGGACCGAATCAACAGCAAGCATTCGAATCCCTAAAATCGGCAATGACTAATATTCCCACACTCGGATATTATAACGTCAAGGATCAGACAAGGGTCATCGCTGATGCTAGCCCGGTAGGACTCGGTGCTGTCTTATTACAGATAGATGAGGAAGGGCCACGAGTTATTGCTTATGGCCATAAGACGTTGACGGCCTGTGAACGTAGGTACTGTCAGACCGAGAAAGAAGCCCTAGCATTAGTTTGGGCAGTGGAACACTTTCATATGTATTTATATGGCAAGAGCTTTGAGCTAGTTACTGATCACAAGCCATTGGAAGTTATCTTTGGTCCCAAATCCAAACCATGCGCCAGAATAGAAAGGTGGATTTTGCGGTTACAGGCTTACAATTACAAAGTGATTTATAAGCCAGGTAAAAGCAATATTGCCGATCCTCTGTCTAGATTGTGCAAACAACACTCAGAGGTACCAAACATGCCAGATAATTATATCCATAATGTAGTAGAAAATACTAGACCCATAGCAGTATCAATGAAAGAAATAATTGATTGTTCTGCAAGCGACCGAGAAATTCTACAGGTAAAGGAGGGAGTTTATAATAACAACTGGGTAGATGAAGTGAAATTGTACAAGATCTTCCAAAATGAGTTATGCTTTTACGAAGGCATACTACTACGAGGCACTAAGATTGTAATTCCTGAAAAACTAAGAGAACGAGTCTTAAAGGCGGCACACGAAGGACATCCAGGAATAGTCGCAATGAAGGCAAGATTAAGGACAAAAGTGTGGTGGCCGAAATGCGATAAGGATTCCGAGAGTGTCGTAAAAGCATGTAGAGGCTGCACCTTGGTTGCAACGCCAAATCCACCGAATCCACTAAAACGCAGAGAGTTGCCAGATGAGCCTTGGATTGATATCGCAATCGATTTGATGGGACCACTTCCGAGCGGCGACTACTTGTTCGTAGTGGTAGATTATTTTAGTAGGTACAAAGAAATTAAAATATGCCGTCGGATTACCAGCACAGAAATTGTAAATCTCTTGAAAGACATCTTTAGTCGGATCGGAAACCCAGTATCGATAACTTCTGATAATGGCAAACAATTTTCAAGCGAAGAATTTAAATGTTTTTGCGAAGAACGAAACATAACTCAATTCAAAACGATACCATACTGGCCTCAACAAAATGGGGAGGTAGAACGCCAAAACCGAGATATCTTGAAAAGGCTAAAGATTAGTCAGGTAGAAAATAAAGACTGGAAGGAGTGTCTACAAGAATATTTAACAATGTATAATAGCACGCCGCATTCGGTGACCGGCATGACGCCATCAGAACTGTTTTTCAGACGAAGATTCAGGGATAAAGTTCCTATGGTTAGTAATGCAGGTTCGAAATCTGAAAATACGGAGGTTAGAGACAGAGATCAAGAGCACAAAGAAAAGGGGAGAATATATGCGGATCGGAAAAGAAGAGCAATAGAGTGTGATTTGGAACCGGGCGATAAAGTCTATGTGAAAAGCATGCACAAAGAAAATAAACTGACTCCAAATTATGACGTAACAACGCATACAGTGCAGAAAAGTGTGGGTGGAGACATTGAAGTTCGAAATGATGAAACAGGTCAAGTTTACAGAAGAAATGTGGTACACTTAAAGAAGATTGAAGGTGAATGGAAGGTGTGTAATAGTGAGGTAGAAAAAGAAGCTGATCCAATAGATGACAATGATTGTAATTAATGATTGTAACAATTAATAAGATCTCTTTCGTTTCTTAATAACTTAATAATAATTTGTACAAAATAAAGTTGATTTCTACAAAAATAATAATCATCTCAGAGTTTTAGTAATAAATTAATCTTGTAAAGTTTTGTGATTTTGTTACAGTAAATCATACTGAAAGACATTAAATTTAAATTAAAACAAGAAAGGGATGTAGTGTATTGACTATTGCTATCCTTGTCTCGTGCGCTCGCGTCACAGACACCGGGGATTTGACAGACGGTGAATGGTGATGGTGCGTTGTTGAGCCAAGTAAATTGTATTTACACGGCTAAAATAGAGGACATTACAATATTGTTTTACTCAATGGATTTCGGTCCATAGGACTCGCGACAAGCGACAAATGTCTTGTTTGTTGAATCACGAGCATTAAGCATTTGGTTTACGTATTCGCGACGCGATAAGGGACGATTTTTCACGATTATGGTAGCCATTTTATGCTTTCTCTTCCGACGAGTCGGATACAATTTGGGCTCAAGATTACATTACATACAGTGCACATTTGATATTTCCCCCAGAGGTCGTATCGTGGTTTCAGTATAATTAGAGTCGAGGAAAAGATATATATATATTTATGTAGCCTTTATATGTCCGTACATTGCTCAAGCCATCTCTCAGAAAGAACATGGACTTAGTTACATTTTAAAAACCTATTTAGAGGCTAAAAATTTCACCCATGCCAACATCTGGCTGAAGTAATTTGCATCACTTGCAGCCCCGAGTACCTACTTTGTAGTTGCTCTGCTGCTGCCTGTACGTTATACAGAGAGTATTGTACAGAGGTTCGAAATTTCGATGATCCCGGTAGTCGCCCATTAGCTCAGTTGGGAGAGCGCTGGCACGGTTAGCCAGAGGTCGTGGGTTCGAGTCCCGGCATAGGTGGAATTTTTAGCCACTAAATAGGTTTTTAAAATTGTCCTTAGCACGGGTTAGTGCATTAAAAAGAATATAATCATGTGAGTACAGCGATATCATTCCGATGTAAAACCTAACTGCAAAGAAGGGTACTCGGGGCTGCAAGTGATGCAAATCACTTCAGCCAGATGTTGCTGCCTGTACGTAATACAGAGAGTATTGTAGAGGTTCGAAATTTCACTGATGCCGGTAAGTCGTCCATTAGCTCTGTTGTTCTAGTTGCTCGGTTATCCAAAGATCGCGGGTCCGAGTCCCGGCATGGGTAGAATTTATAGCCTCTAAATAGGTTTTTGAAAATATTTGTGGCAAAATGTTTTTTTTTTTTAAATATCTTGCCAATTATACTGTAACTATCATTCCAATTTCAATTCAATTCAATTCAAAAAAAGAGAGGGTGGATAGATTCCAGCGGTCTGGGGTGTATAGAGTTGCTTGTCCGGAATGTAACGGAGTGTATATTGGCCAGACCGGTAGGAGTTTTATAACTCGGTATAGGGAGCATGTGGCAGCTTTCCGAAACAATCATCCGGATAAATCTCATTTTGCCAAACACCTTTTGGATACGGGTCATGTACTTAATAATAACCATAATTTGGAAATTTTACACACCTGCAGTAAGGGGTTGAGATTGTCTATACTTGAACAGCTGGAAATTTCCAAATTATCTAGGGATAGGTTGTTTACAATGCTGAATGAACAGGTGGGCAGCTCCTCTATTTCCCCATTAATCGATATATTTGCACAAAACAACAATAGCCCATAGGCGGTTGAAACGGTTTAACGGTCACCAGTTTAACGGTTACATTGCGTCATCGGGGGGAGGGGCGGCCTAGCCTATAAATACGGAGCGTTTTTGCGGAGACGGTACGTGCGCCCTCCTCGGCCTCGAGGGGGGTCGCTCCCGATGTGGGTTTAGGGGTCTCTAGGACCAAAACCAGTCCCAAGGTGGTGTTTAGTGGGTAGGCGCACTTCTTGTGAGTCCCACATTGGCAGCACGGCCGGGTCCGTGCTGTTATGCATGAGCATTCACCACCTCCCTCCCCCGTGTCCTCCGGAGGGTGCCCTTTATAGGGTTTAAAAAAAAAAAAAAAAAGCGGAGACGGTCACTTGCATTTGGGAGCCTGAGGATGCCTCGTGTTAGAGGCGAAACGCGTCGCGTGTTTTCTCACACAAGTATTGGTGTTGGTGGTGGTGTGTTCGTGTCTTGCTTCTGCTTGAAAAAGTGGGAGGGAGGGCGGTGCATTAGCTAGCCGCATGGTGCTTGTGGGATTTTTGGCGGAATTCAGCAAAGTAATTTTAACTTTTTAATGCTATCATTCCAATTGCTAAATGGCGTTGGTAAATTGGCAAGCCTTCAAACAACATTCTACAGTACTGGGTGGGTTACTCAACTTGTGGGTACTTTATGAGAGTGCGACGCATAAACGTCCAACTTCGGACGGCTATGTGATAGCTGAAACTCCTATTTAAATTACTGACGTGGAAACTTTCATACCGCGCTGCAGGATATTATAGTACGCCGCGAGCAAGAGGCAGTTATGCAAAATTTATTGCCCTGAAAAGGAATACGAATGCACGAGAAGCATTTTATGCCGCTCCTTGAAGTTTTCCTCATTCTTATTCGTTGTATTGAACGTTTGAGATGCTATAAGAGTGCTTTGTCAAATACAAAATACGACAAGAGAATCGTCTTCAATTGGAGGATGTTTTGAGATAAAATATTGTTTTCGTAAATATAGATAATGTTAAGCATGACAAATGTTGTATTGGAATGCTTTTAAATATATTACGATATTTTTTAAATTTAATTTAATTTATTCGTGAACTTAAACATACGTTAGTGAGATTCGGGAATTTTATACATGCCACAATCGTGACAATCCTCTCTCACCTCGATAAATCTGAAGAACAAACTATTTGTAACTATAAAGACTTAGAAGTTTTAAAGATATTTATTTGATATTTTTTTTACTAAAACTTTCGTAAAAACGCCACATTCGCCATTCTAATTTCTAAAATTACCTAATTTTAGAATTTCATTACAAGCTTGTTCTTCTAGACGGCTTGATCGGAGAACCTTTCCAGCGCTGAAATATTCCTAGTAGCATTGAAATGTCTAAATTCATGCTCAGATTTTGAAAGGAAATAAAAAGACACCCAATCCCTTTAATGTTTAAAGGGATTGCACATTTCAGTGTGCTTAATTTATTCCAGTACATTATATTTACGCTTACTGCCCATTCTTTGACCAGACTTGCGGAACGGATGTCAAATTACCAGCCCAGTACGATGGCGTGTCTCACCCGTTTTGTCGCACTATAAAACGATAGAATTTGACAATTATTAACTGGAAAGTTGCGTTTTGTCATGTTAAAAAACGAGAGTTGCGTTGTCGTAGTATTTCGTCGTAGTGGGTAGGTCGCACAAAAGCCCGAGTCAAGCATACATATATTGAAAACATTTATAAATTGCAACTAAGTTTTATCAAAGCCATCGCACCAAAAAACTTAAACACGCAATACAAAAACGACGATGCCGGTTTATTAAAATAATATAAAATTATAAATGTTTTCGATAAATTCAAGATGGCCATTGTAAGTGAGGAATGCGGCAGAATGGACTCCCTGACGAAACGAACCCGTCCTAAACAACTTCGGAACCTGAAACTTCCTACCTACACTTTACCGCATTACAACAACTATTATGGGACTTGTACAGCGGAGTACATTCTTCCAATGATTCTAAACGAACTACCCACCGAACTTGTTGAAAAAATCCAGTGTGAACCAAATAAGTGCCGACATGCCCTAAAACAACACTTCTTAAGTTAAAAAACGGGTAACTCACCTCACAGATAAACCTGTTCAGTGAAGGTTTTTTTTGTATTTAAATAGTATTCTGTAAATGTCTTGAATAAATACTAATAAAAAAAAAGCGATTTAACGTAAAAAATCGCATCTTTCCAGTACATTAAGCCGGGTTTTCACGGTCTTAGTACGCTCGGACCGAATGCGCCATTCGAGTAAACTAATGCATCTGATTGGACGGTTTTTCGTGACAACACCAAAATAGCCAATCAGAAGCTTTAGTTTTCTCGGAGGGCGCACTCGGACCGAGCGCTCTAAGACCGTGAAAACCTGGCTTTAATTGTCAACCTAGCTTAGCGGCTTAACACACCTGACTCATGTCGGCGCAGGATATTTTATATATAATGACATGCCACACGATGCGTTGATATGACGGACGGTGACGCAATGCACAAGGAGAACAGAGACATGAGGTGGAGAAGCGTGCTGCGTTGAAATGACGCAGCGGCAGCGCAGTATTTATATGAGGATATGAAGGTACATATGTAACAAAGTAACATACACCGCGTTCAAATCATTGCGTTGCAAACCCCGTGTGTCAGCGAGAGGGGAAGTAGATTTTAATTTTTATAATAGTCAAATTTTAATTACTTTTATTGAACTCCGGCACCTTGCTTGTGACTACTCGTCGGAGTAGACAGAGTTAAGGCGTCGGAGTAAACACAATGTATACTGCAGTTAAAAAAAAATGTTAATTTTACTTTGTTTTTATCTACATTTATTTAAATAATCTATTTCCTTTTACTATTGGCGGCTGTTATATGTACTTTTTTATTTTATACTATTTTTGTTACTACGATGTAAATGGGTTGAAGAAAAAAAAAACAATGACATTCAAACGAAGAAATGACAGAAGAAGAAAAAAAGAAAAAAAAACGAAGAAAAAAAAAATAAAGAAAAATATTACCCATTAGACTAAGTACATATTAAGTTTTATTTTTAACATTGACACCCGCATTGCGAAATGTAATATTGTAAAAACCTATTTAAATTTTAACCTATTATTATTTTAATTTTACCATTTTCATATTACGTTTATTTTAAACTTTTCATCATAAGTTATTGACCTAACATTTTAATCATAATGTACTGACTTAATTTCTTTTACATTTTATCCAAATTTGACTTAAAGGTTGCCACAATATTAATAGTGGCAGAAACTCGCACAAATTAAAAAAAAAAACCCCGTGTGTCATCGCTCTAAATCTGGGGTGCAGTTTTATTTTCTTGCTTGCACCATAGAGTATGGTTGCATTAGTCGCTTATTTAATTTTTTTTAAAGATAAGAAAAGAAAAGAAGTCTAAGATAATATTCTTTTTTTTAATGCACTAACCCGTGCTAAGGACAATTTTAAAAATGGCACGGCTAGCCAGAGGTTGCGGGTTCGAGTCCCGGCATGGGTGGAATTTTTAGCCTCTAAATAGGTTTTAAAAAAAGTCTAAGATACCCACCGTACTTTCCAGACTTTGCTCCAACAGATAACATTTTTTTTTCGAAATTTAGATAACTTCTTGCAAAGGAAAAAAACCAACTTCGGTGGGGCAGTCCAAACCGCCTTCAAAATTTTTATTGATTTCCGTACGAATGGTCTTTTTAGTAAAGAGATCAATGAACTACCTATGAAATGGCAAAAGTGCATAGCAATGGTACATACTTTGATTGATATAAAATATTTTATTTAAAAAAACGACTTTAGGTTGCCCACAAAACGCTAATTTCATATGTAAGGACCTAATAATAAAAACATCTACACAACACAATCGCTTGTGCTGTTCATAATTACGATATTGTGGCCTATGGTAACCACAAGGACATCACATGCTTGAAAATACAACCAGACTGAAACCATTTGTAGAAATCGGTATATGGTTTTTGTACTCTATGTAGTTTATTTTGTACATGTATATACCTATTATACTATTTTTATTTTTAATGCACTAACCCGTGCTAAGGACAAATTTAAAAACCTATTTAGAGGCTAAAAATTTCATGCATGGGTGAAATTTTTAGGCTCTAAATAGGTTTTTAAATGTATATACCTGTTTTTTACTGCCGCTCCGACTCTCCAAGGTTTGCTGGAAGTAATCTCTTACAAACAAAATCTTGTTTAATGTTTCGTGTGCAATAAAGTATAATTAAAGTACATATCGCACCCTCAGAACGAAAGAGGCCTAAGTCAAAAAATAGTTTTTTAAAAATAGATTTTTTTGAGTATTTATACTCAAAAAAATCTCAATAAAATGAGTACCTAACAATCATGGAGAGACATAAAAAGGTATGCTCTATCCGATGAATAGTAAAACAAAGGCACTTATTGTAAAAAAAGAGCATAGCGAATCTTCCGTCCACGGCATACCTTTTTATGTCTCTATGATTGTAACTCAATTTCACTATTTTTTGACTTAGGCCTCTTTCGTTCTGAGGGTGCGATATATTTTATGGAATCCGGCGTTATTTTGCGATAATCCATGAAAGCACTAAAATGTGACGAATACTTTGCTAAATTCCGCCAAAAATCCCACCATGCGTGGGAAATCCCGCAAAAGTGTGCATTTTTTCACACAAATATTGGTGTCGGCAGTGGTGTGTTCGTGCCTTGCTCCTGCTCGAAGGAGGGAGGGCGGTGCATTAACTAAAGAAAGAAAAAAGAAAGAAAAACATTTTATTTAACGCCACATAGACATACAAAATTTGACAGAAAAGGAAAATACAGAAGAGCAGGAGTAAAACAAAAGCAAAAGAAATGACGAACACAGTATGTCGATGCAGCGGAAAAAAGGCCTCATGCTCAGTATAAGCTGAGGGTTTGCACCCACAACACTGATTTTCAGCAAGGGCCTTATCTGGTGACTCACGGAGCATCAAAACGGAACAAACACGCACTCACACTCTCATATGCAGCCATACTTTCACGCATACAAGCACACTCACAATTATATACCTATATACATACATAGTGATAAATAATACACAATAATAATACACACTACAAATACCTAAGTAGATATTAATGAATACATAGCAATTTCAACTAAATTAAATACACTGTTTAATATCTTGACTTGACTCGTGCGCAGGAATAATGGAGGTCATGCTGGAAGAGGAAAACTTAGGACTTCTGGGAAGTCAACAAATAACCTTTAAGTTTCACCTTAAAGGTAAACTTGCTGGTAAGGACTTGGAGAGGAGGAGGAATGTCATTCCAGCATTTAGACGCCGCGAATCTGAAGCTGCCGCGGAAAGCAGCCGTTCGATGTGCTGGTATTGCTGTTCTCATTTTATGTTTATATTTGTTTCGTGACCATTGTAACTTATTGAACAAATATTCCGGAGTTTCTGTTTTTATTACACCGAAAAGCAAACCAGCAAGGTGCAGTTTACGACGTGCAGACATCTTCAAAAGATTCGCGTCGTTCAAATACGGGGTGACATGGGTTCGAGGGGGAATTCGAAAGCAGAAACGAGCACACGCATTCTGCACACGCTGTATCAATCTTTCAGACCTGCGAAGCAAACAGCCACCATAGACAACGTCGCAGTAGTTAAGTTAAGACAGAATAAGCGACTCGCATAACTTGACCCGCATATCCTCACCAAGGTAGTCCCTTATCCTGTACTAACTAACCGCATGGTGCTTATGGGATTTTTTGACGGAATTTAGGAAAGCAATTTTTACATTTCAATGCAATTAAAGTATAATTTAATCAATTACGGCAGCGTCCAATGGGAATTAAAAAATCTGAACTCTGTTTTAGTAGTCAAGCGTGTTGACAACTAGACCTTTTAGCTGTTTCAGAAATTGAAAAGGTCTATACACATTACAAACGGCTGACGGCGGGCAATACGACTTTAACTTAAACTAATCTCCACATAGTTACCAATTTGGTATTGCGGTAGAATGCTTTCAAAAGGTCCTAGGCTTTGATCCCGACGCCAATGACTTTGTTTTCAAAGTTACCTACATTTTGTTTATTTGTAGAAGCAATGATAATAAATCGTTTATTTTCACTAATAGAAATTCACTAAGTTTTATGGAGTGTGATGACAAAAATCATCACACTCCATAAAACCTAATAATTATTATAAAGGTGAAAGTTTGTGAGTGTATTATGTTAAGTACTTCTTCACGTATAAACGGCTTCAGCGATTTTAATCGGTTTTTACCCTGAATTAACCCAAAGGCTGCGTTTTATTGCGGCAAAAATATCTTATTCCCATGGGAAAATCGATAAACCGCGTTTAACACCGCGGGGCACAGCTAGTATTAAATATCACCACTAGCTTCCTCGTGTGGATTTTCGGCAATTTCACGCGCTGAGGTATGTAAATACTTTAGCGCGTGAAATTGCCGAAAATCCACGGTAGGTATGCGTTAGGCTCATACTCTCTCTCTCTCTCTGAGAGAAGACAAGGCCTGTCCCCTGCAGTTGGACGTTTACAGGCTACATAAAACGCGCTATCCAACGCGTAGCACTAAACGAAAATAGGTCAAATTTGCAATACCTAAATACTCAAATTATTATGGATCTAGGCTAAGTAATTGTTTGGTACCTGCAATTTACAAAATCCTCCCAGAGGAATTATGTAATAAGCACCTCAGAAAAGTACAATTTAAAAGTATGCTTAAGCGCTTTGTGCTAAGTAGTTTGTAGACATAAAACATCATCGATAATGTTAGTTGTGTAGAAAGTAATGTTAGTTTAGTAAAAGAGCTTACCGATAAACTGCATTGGCAGTTTGGCAAACTAATGATGTTGCAATTTTGCATTGTTTTCAGTAAATAAATATATATAAAAAAAAGCTAAGAGCTTCTTCTTCGGCCTTTTAACTCCTAGGTGAGCGTAAGGCCTTAAGCATAGATTTCCCCTTCTCATGGGGGTTTGCGGCAGATTCCAATTCAGGTTAGTTAGAGGCGATCGACCGAATGTTACGTGCACCAAATCCTGAGTGATTCCTATCGTCTTACTATTGTATGGAATCAGGCGTTCTTCTTCTTCTTCTGGCTATATTATGTATTGTGCAAAACCCACCAAGTATTAAACCTGTATCTAGTGGGCCCGGCTCTTTCACTAAGTCTTAAAATATTAATATATTCCTCGTAAATGTATATTCTTGGCCGCCATCTTCTTCTTCTTCTTCTAGCTATATTATGTAGTCCACTGCTGGACATAGCCCTAGCCTAATGAGCGCCATAGCGCCCTGTCTTCAGCTTGCCGCATCAAGCATCTGCCGGCAGTTTTTCGCAGATCATCATCCCACCTGGTCGGAAGGCGTCCTCCACTACGCTATGGAATCGGGCGTTGCTTTGCGGAAATCCATAATAGCATTAAAATGTAAAAATGCACCGCCCTCCCTTATCTAACCGCATGGTGCTTTTGGGATTTTTGGCGGAATTTAGCAAAGTACTTTTCACATTTTAAGGTATCGTCTTACTGTCAAATTAGTTGAAAAATTGACAGTTAGACGATAGTAATCTATGCCTATTCTATTGTCCTCTATTTTTATAATGTTGCTAACCTAAAAAATGGGATTGTGTTTCCAGTAAAATCTTATGGAAAAGTAGTTTATGTTGGTGTCTATAATCCATTTGTTTAGGTACTTAAAAGAATGTAATTAATCTGTTTGTCAAAATACATACTTTTTAAATCAAAATCTTTACATTTTACCAATTCAATAAGAAATATAATGTTATTTCTTAAATTTGTAGTAAAACATAACATAACATTTACATACAGGCACATACATTGCTTCTGGCCCCACACTAAGATACCCTGTGTCGTGAGAACCAGAAACAATGACATCACAAACGTGTAAAGATCCATAAAAAATGTAAATGTTTTTATTTATAAAATGTAAAGTAAAAAAAAGTACTGACGATTATTTGCATTTATTTAATTACCTAAATAAATGGAGTTAGTAGGCGGGTTCTTTTTTCTAGCGGTGGTTTATCGAACACCCTGTATAAAAAAACAATAAGATACAAAACAGTTTCGTATAATTATCACATTTAAACATTACAATAAATTAAACATACTTAAAACTATTTTTAACAATCAAAACAGATTTTGTTTACACCTTAATTAAAGTTTCGTATTTACATTTTTTTGACGTTATGCGGTTTTACGCACATTTCTAAACTGTTAGTAGGTATATACATTCAAACATGAGGAAAACATACAAACTGAGGAATTTTGTATATTTTTTCCAAATAAACTCGAAATTTCAAATATTGAAACTTGATTTCGCTTAAAATCTATAACACATACAATGTGGTACTTAACAATTTTCTAAGAATGCTACGGACACAAACAAAAATCTTGTGAATATTTTTTTTACGTGTTTCAAATTGTAACTATAATTATTGTTGAAAAAAGTTTCAAGATTGAAATTGGGCTCATGTGTTTACTTGGAAAAGCAATCAAAATTCCGAAATATACTTTTTTTTTTAAGGTTTTTATTAAATGTACTTTAATTTACATTTACTTTCTTTACCCTAATTGCAGATAGGCCTTTGGATACTTGCTTGTTAAAATTATATAACCTTTAAAGAACATTACAACTATAAAAAGTCTAATACGATGAAACATTTTATAGACTGAAAAATTAAAACCTATTATTTCATAAAATTGTGACATATTTTACTTTCCTACTTAGCTACGTTCTTATTTACGTACGTCTTGCGCATTACTTTAACTTTTCACAAATAAGTCAAGCAAAATAAAAAGCTTTGGCATTAGCATCTACGTAATGAGATAATTTACGCAGCGTCCAGTGGCACCGTTACTCACACTAGATGGGTGAAGGAACCACTTGGACGCTGCAGTGCCTGGGACAATGTATTTTTCAAAATAATGTATTTGGCTATACGTTACAGCTAATTTAATTATAACACACTACTGCATAGTAAAAGCAATGTTTCATTACCTACCTCTTCTTAACACGTTATTATCTAATAATTTTAATTTGTCAAGTAACAGTGAACCTATCTATAATTTTTCGTTTCACAATTACGTGGGTACGTATCAGGTATATTTACATAGAATAAAAAAACGTTTTCCACCATTTTCGTTCCAGCAATTCGTTGTACGACAGCAAACATCTGAAATTAAAAGTAAATGTCAGGTTTGATACTGAGGTATTTATTTTATATCCAAAGTGGATGTATTTTATACCCAAAGAGGCCAAGAAAAACAAAACAAAACTAAGGGATGTAGCCGTACAGGGGCCCCTGTGTTGGGGAGAGGGCGTAAAATCATAAATGCACGTAATCTCTTTCAGAGATAAGCTCGCCTTTGTACATGTTATTACTTATATAATGTCCTATTTAATGTTTCGTGTGCAATATAGTATAATAGTACCTACGTAACTTACAAAAAAAAGTTAAGCGAATGTCATTGATACATGACGGTATTCGGTGGCGCAGCGGTTTGGCACGCTGACTGTAAAACCAAGGGTCTCGGAAACTTTTCTAGTTTGTCTCGGGTCTTGGATGTTATCTACGTATTTATTGTATTAAATCTATCGTCGAGTTAGCACCTATAACACAAGTCATTTAGTTGTACTTAGTATAGGGCTAACGAGATCTGTGTAATATGTCCATGAATATTTTTTTATTTATTATATATTCGAACACCGCTTCTCATAACATCGAAACCGCCGTTTTTTACACCGCCGTTTATATTTAGCTCAGTTTTATACCAGGAGGTCGCAAATTACTTTGCACTTTTGAGCTCAGTTTTCGATTGAAATCCGGATACATTATTAGCCATTCAACGCCCACTGCAAGACATAGGCCTCCCTCACGGCTTTCCAAGCTTCCCGGTATTGTGCAGCTCGCATCCAGCGACTCCCCGCCACTGTAACTTATAGATGATGCCAGTGATGACTTATAGATGTAGGACCTGGAGGGTGAGTCCCTAAAATGCATAGTTCAATTCAATTTATTTCAACGTAAAGAATTTACATTCTGTTTGCTGAATGTCAAAGTACAATGTAGCCTGAAAGTGAAAACCGCTGCCTTCGGGCCGTAGTGTAGTGAAGAAAAAGGCAGCGGGAAAAAAAAACACTCTGACCATCGTTTCTCAAGTCCTCTTATACATTAGACACCACCTATATGTATAAGATTCCATGATTGCCATTAATAACTTTAAGTTGTTTTAGCTGTTCAATAGAGTCATATTATTAGTCCGGTAATGGTCGTTTTATTCACACTATCGGTAGTCTAGTAACCAATCGCATTGCAATGGTATAACCCTTGCTATTTAACGCGGCGCCTTGCGCGATTCGATCTTCTTCGCGAGAGATGCCTATTTAATTTGAGCGGGTTATACCCTGGAACGACATTGTACTGCCATTGCTTTGTAGACTAATTGAGGCAAATAACAACCATTGTCGTGATTATAATATTCTATTGAAAAACTATGTAAGTATTAGACTCTAGAGCTTAGTCGCTGAATATGGGCCTCATAAGTCTCAAGGTTGCCCAATGACAAATAGAGAGAGCTCTGTTAGGAGTTTCCCTGCGTGACCAGGAATGAGGAGATCCGCAGAAGGACCAGAAATTACTGATTTCGGTTGGAAAATAGCCATTGGGGCGAAACTGTTCTGTCCTGGCGACCGCGGACCCGACGACGCAGCGAGGGTGGGCTTTACGCAAGATGGTCTGATAACCTGGCTACGGTGGCGGTAAAATTTGGATTCGATATCAACCCTTGTATGTCCCCACTGCTGGGGTACGGGTCTCTTCCTGCACCGTAGGAAGGTTAGGTCATACTCCACCACGGGAGCCAAGTCCGGGTTGGTGTAGGACTATAAGACAATGGCGGGCCTCCGCATTACTTTACTGTATATTTTGTCAATAACTTTCTTATAAGAGATAGAACACTTTATTGTACATAAAAAAAAGGAAATTACACAGATATTTCTTAACATAAGAGTTTAATCGTGCAGTCAGTTTGAATATGCCAATAGTTAATATTACCCAAGCGCTGTTATTATGAGAACGGAACTGGATAACTATTTAGTTATACATTCAAAGGGTATAACTGTGATTATTTATTAGGTAAACTATTAAACAATTATTTAATAACTATTATGCTGTATATAATTTTAAAAGTGAGAAACAAATAGTTAACTAGTCGCTTTCTTATATTAACAATGCTACTATCACATTCATGTTTCACAGATTCAAACTTAATAGGAAAAAAGAACTCATCAACTAATTTATAGGGTCCTATTCAATATACTAATTAAAGTTGTAGAACGCAAACATTCTACTTGTCTGTCATTCAATATTTAAGAAACGAACATTGGTTAATTTTGGCTTGTTTTGTGAAAACCATTCACAGACTGATTCAAACTTAATAGAAAAAAAGAACTCATCAACTAATTTCTAGGAGTCCTATTCAATATAGTAATTAGAGTTGTAGAATGCCAACATTCTAATTGTCTGTCATTCAATATATTTAAGAAACCAAAATTGATTAATTTTGGCTTGTTTTGTGAAAACTAATCACAGATTCAAACTTAATAGAAAAAAGAACTCATCAACTAATTTCTAGGAGTCCTACTCAATATAGTAATTAGAGTTGTAGAATGCAAAAATTCTACTTGTCTGTCATTCAATATTTAAGAAACGAATTAATTTATGCTTTTTTTATGAAAACCAATACTCACCATTACAGAGGATTGGTCCTCAGCACGTCTGCACTCAATTGCGTCTCTTCATTGATCAGCTGCAAGTTCACACACTCATCCTTTGTCTGGAACGTCGCTGATACTGGCTTTTCCTCTAACAGAATATTCTCCACTGAGATTCCGTTGTCTTTCTTCCCACTGTCCAAGATCCTGTGCTTCAACGACGGCCCCCGATTTACGGAGGACCCTATCAATGTCTCTTGTATAGTATCGTTCCCGTTGCATATCTTATCAGATTTGCGTGTGGGCATTCGTCCAGAGTGATAGCTGTTACGGATGCCACCAGATGACTCAAAGAACGGTAAGACTTGCTTGAACTCTTTCCTAAAGTTCTCGTTCAGCCAGGCGTAGAGAAACGGGTTGTAGCATGTCGAAGCCATCGCCATGGAATGGGCGAGGAAGAACGAAATATAATAGTAGTTCCACTCTGTCATTTGTGCGTAGAAGTCATTGAATATATTAATGAGGTTTAACGGAAGCCATGAGATGCCAAATATAGCGACCATTGATATGAGCATTCTGTTGGTTCTCTTTTTTCGGTCTCTGTCAGCTTCTTCTCTTCTCGTGCTCTTGACTCCCGGTTTCGATCTCGCCCGGTCATTCAACCTCACGCTTACCCAGGTGTAACATACTGATATTACTAAGAAAGGGATGAGGAACTGTAATATAGTTGTGAAGACACCGAATATTCTTCTAAATCTGTCAGATGGCCAGCTTTCTTCGCAAAAAGTTTTGTTATTCGTTATTTGAATGCCCATAAATAAGCCGTAAGGGCAAGTTACTACTAGTGAGAAGATCCATATGAAGATTATTATGAAAATGCAGGTGTTTAGCTTCATTCGAGGGTGGAAGGGGTATATGATGACGAAGAATCTGTCGATGGCTATGGAGGTTAACGTTAACGTTGAAATATAGACGCTGCAGCCTTGAGCGTAGGGCATAAGATGACAAAGCAATCTGCCGAAGACCCATCGCCCTATAAACGTATACATAGGAGTTAAAGGCACGGCGAGAAGGCAGAGCAATATGTCGGATAATGCTAGATTCGTGATGAATAAATTGGTGACGGTTTGCATAGCTTTGTTCCTAAAGACGACATAGCAAACGAGTACGTTGCCAAATACACCCAAGACAAATATCAAGGAGTACAAAATGCAGAAAGCTACTTGAACGACCTTCACGTCGATTATATCGATTGTCTTATTCAATCTTGGTTCGTCGAATGCCTCCACTGATTCTCCAGTAAGAGTCTTTAAGATTATCAGTCCCCCTCCTAGATATGTTGATCCGGTGATATTCATTATGGTATCGTCTTAACCAGTGTTTGGGGACATTTTCTTATGTTGTCTCTGTTGTTATGTTTATTGCGGTCGTGCTCATGCAATCCATCTGCGGACAAGGAAAATAAGTTTCATTAGCTTGAGTAGAGTTGAAATAAAATAATTTTGTCCTAATGTAAATTTGAGGACACAAATTAATTACTCGCGTTATTATGTAATATAACACACAATTTTTTTCTGTCAGGTTGTAAATATTTATCTCATAATCAGCTTCAGTTATCACTCTTTTGTTAAAGTATTTAATACATGATTAGACTATGACAGTATGTATTTAAAAAATAGATAACTTCAGAGTTTACTTTAAATTTCAAAATACCTCAAGCAATTAGTTTGGCTTTACTATCGAAGTACAAAACCTGTTCAAATTTACTTGTTAAGTAAATATAACTTCTTCGGTCATGTAAATTCTAGAGGAGAATAATATGACCCTTAACCACCCTTTGGGCTAGTATAACATATCAATGTAATTCGAAACCAGTTTTATACCAAACTAACAGAGTTATGTTGTGATGGCTTCGGGCCATCACAACGTAACTTTGTTCTCCTAACATTAAGCTCTCATTACCAGAACATCAAAACAAACACAAGACTTGTACCTAATACAGAAACAGCTCTGTATACAGCCCCTGACTTCAATTAAATTGTCTAAGTCCGTGGGTCACCATATCGTCTTGGCGGGTCGACAAAAGTTTTCGAGCATTCCCAATATATTCTCGATATTCCAAAAAGGGTGCTCCGACAACTATTTGAGCGTTAACAGAAAATAAATAAAAAAAAAGAATAAACAATGAGTTATTTAAATAACGCAAAAAATAGTCTGTAACTATTAATAATAATAAATTGCTAAATCAAACTCTGAATATTATTTCCAAAACATGTTTGTAGAACAAAACTTTATAAAAAGAAACCTTACAAAAAGCTAACTTAGCCAATCCAAAATACAGCCTGGAAACTCACGAGCCAAGGGATTCGATATTATTTCTTATTTCAAAAATATTAATAGGTATTTTAGTTTTTCATAAATATTGGAACCAAAGAGTCAAATTAAACCGAAGCGTTTTAATATTATGGGCCAGTTTTTGATTTGAGAACTAAGTAAATACTTAACTGTAGTGCTGTCTCTTCGAATTTCAAAGCAAAGAGCGTGACATAACATTACTAATACTAATACGAGTACTATGAGTAAGAACTACCTATCAAACATCTTCTGATTCTCTTACATACTTTCACCACACTTTCAATCCCACCCACAATCAAATCACTCTCTATTGCTTCAGCGAGCAGGGTGCAGACAGAGAGATAGGTAACTCTTTATTGCACACCAGTAATTTAAGACACATTTGAAGAATTGGCCTTGAAAATGGATACCAGCAGGAATCAGCGCTGAAGTTAACTTTCAGCACATGCTGAGTCGGCGCTCATTAACATTTGCCACAACTACGTTGCCACTTTGCCGTATCATGTATTGTTCTCATAGTGCTTTTGCTTTTAAAAAGCTACTATTGTATTTGTGTCTTTTATGCTTTTGTACTTTATTTGCTGTGTTATGCTTTTTATAAATAAATGATTCCCCTATATATCTATCTATCTAAAATAACAATGGTTTTATATTGGTATTTTCAACGCCATGACAGAACAGTCCTTGAATTCTACGTTTTATAATAATTATGTAAAATCTGATAATTAAAGATTTTGGAAAGACTACGTTTGGAGGTTTATTGCCTATTTTTTTTCTCCAAAATGATCTAGATTTTGAAATGTACACTTCGTTTAACCTGTAACGTTAATTAAGTCTCCGTTTGTATTCTACCATTGAATAAAACCTTTTTGATTTGGTTTGATTAAGGAAGAATCTGCCTCATTCAAACGTGACGGTTGCTGGATTTGTGATCTGATCATAAATCAAGCAACCGTCACGTTTGACTGTCTGATATGATAACAGATACAACAACAACACAATTTTTTTTTTCATATAACTAACAAAAAAATACTTGTAATTTTTTGTACTGAGGTATGAGGTTTCGTTCTTCTAAGGATCGTGTCTAATTATTTCTTATTATACGTCTCTTACAGCAAATTGTCGAACAAAGTTCACATGGTAATTTTAAAGCCAAGAACAATTGACGAATGGGGAAAGGACTAAATTGCTTTTTGATACGAGAACCAAATTGGGCTTCGATATAATCGTATGATTACGTCGAAGTTCAATTCTGTATTTGTTACAGTCAAAACTCTTAAACGGTCAAAATTAGTTGTGACTGCTAAAATCAGTCAAAAGTACTTTTGTCCAAAGCCTACGTTTGAAATACCAAATGATGAATGAAAAACACCTAAAATGATGCATCACTTATTCTGCAACAACAACAACATAGGTGCGACGAAGCGCGTTGCGTAGCGGAGCGCGAAGTTGTTGTACATGTATTACCAAAAACCAACTCGACATTGTTGGACACATCTTAGAATTTTACTTTATTTTTCTGCAGTCAAAACTAATTTTAACTAAATTTAAGACTTCTGATTGTAACATGAGAATAATGGGCTTAGTGACTACGCATGCCCTCTGCGGATTAAATCGCTAACTGTGAAAAAAACGTCATGACATATTTCTAGCGCTTAAAAATATAACAAAAGACAAAAATAGGCCAAGTGCAAGTCAGACTCGCGCACGAAGGGTTCCGATCCATTATCAATTTAATCACATAGGTATTTATTTTCGCACTGAATATACAACTAATTATTCTGTGATTATTTCAAGGTATGCACCTGTCGTTATTAAATGCGAACAAAAAATAATGGCCAAAAAATGACTCTGTTATAGAGGGCCCGCACTAACTAACATATAAATTTAATTCTATTTTTAGCTTTTAATACATACATCATAATTATGTATAAATTTTGTTTGCCTATTTATAATAGATCCGCTCACAGACAGACGTCCATCTGACTGTCTGACTGGAGTCGTAGTAATAGGGTCCCGTTTTTACCCTTTGCATACGGAACCCTAAAAACTTTTCTTTTGTTTTAGACAGTCATTATACCCACGTAATGGCTGGATGTCTACATCCAGACTTTTAGAAGACACGCTACTTACTTGAACGTTTTAGCAATGAGTGTATTCCTCTGTTTCTCCCGTGCTAACTTAACAATAACCGACATATATTTTAGGTATAGTCGACCTCGTCTTTTACAATTTCGTCGCAAAACCACCCTTAGCAAACTGATTTGAGTCAACGTATCTGAAGGTGTATGTACTGTCGACTGTTCTTGAGTAAAAGGAGGCGTAAAAATAGCTGAAAGAAGACTAGATATTTTGCATTAGTAATATAATACTCATTAGTAATGCGTCATTCGTAATGCGACATACATTAGTAATACGACAAAAAAAGAAGCTGAGTAGAAAGAGTAATGGTAACGCAGTCGGTAGAGCATTCAGGAGGTTGTAGGTCAAGCCCCGGCGTATGTACCATGGGTTTTTTTCCCTTTTCATTTGTGAATTTGTAGTAGTGATACTACTCGAACCATAAAAGAAATTATCGTGAGTGAATGTTAGATACCTCAGCACTTGAAATCGTTAACCCTTGCTGAACTCGGGTGGTGATTAAAATGTATTATTGTAAAAAACCTATTTAGAGGCTAAAAATTTCACCCATGCCGGGATTCGAACCCGCAACCTCTGGCTATCCGTGCCAGCGCTCTACCGATTGAGCCAATGGGCGACTCACCGGCATCAGTGAATTTTTTGTATTATTGTATTATTATTACGTGTGTTATTTTGTATCTAAATTGGCTATAATCTTGACTGTAATCTTACAGAGAAATTAATACCATACTAATAATGTTGTTTCAGCACTAATGTTACTACTTATTTTTCTTTTGTATGTTAATTTTTTATTTTAGTTTTATTTAAAATTGCAAATTTCGCTATCCGCACTTTATGTCTCTCTCTGGTGCTTCAATATTGTTAAAGCTAAAGTTTAATAACATTTAATTTGTTTTCGCTTTTACATACAATTCGTTCCCCAAGTTACAGGCCTAGCCTAGGGTGGGGACCCCTGGAACTTCTATTACTTAAGTCATAGCATGCACCTTAATTCTGATATTTATGGTGTATACGTACGCAAAATTCTTCTTTGGATTTGGAATTATAATCTTTTATTTTTATTTATTGACCCACCAACCCGGACTTGGCCCCCGTGGTGGAGTATGGCCTAACCTTCCTGTGATTCAGGAAGAGACCCGTACCCCAGTAGTGGGGACACACAAGGGTTGATAACGAACAAACGAAAATATTGGTAATCTTTTTTTTTCTTAAAAGGTACATCAGTATTTTAAATCCTTTTAATATGTGCTTTCCCCTAAAATCGTTAAATCTTTGTTAAACATTTTAAACATTTAAACATTTTATTTCATAGATACCTAATTGTTTGATTCCGTCGTCACGCCTATTAGTAATGAAAAATTACATCTCTGTAGACCATTACTTTTAAGTATGGACGCTTCTCACCAAATTAAAACAGTTTATTTGGTATAGGTATGTCGTATAGCCTGACGATGATGTCATACTTTTGCATACTGTTACAGAGACTTCGCGCTAAGTTGCCTTTTAAAACATACTTAACAATGTAAAAAACATTCGATGGTAGGTTTATATTTTGCAAAGGTGCACAAATACTTATATGTAAATGTATGGATACTATTATGAATGCTAGTCTGAAATGAAAACATTTCATTTCATAGATACCTAGTTATATAATTAACGGGTCTAATCGCGATTATTTAACGACTTGTGAACGTTGATGAAGCGGAGGTGATCTGTCAGGATCGTGGCAAGTGGCAGTCCCTGGTCTCTGCCTACCCCTCTAGGATACAGGCGTGAGGTTATGTATGTAAGCGCGATTATTTATTAGGTAAAACGTAATTACCTTATTTACCCGACTTTGCAGTTGCAGCGTTACAGTTGTCGTGGTCTACCCGAGACCGCGGCAACTGTAAGGCTGCCAAAACGACGGGAAATAAGGTAATTACGTTTTACCTAATAAATAATCGCGATTAGACCGGTTTTTTCTTCTTCTTCAGGCTATATGTTAGTCCACTGTTGGACATAGCCCTTTCCTAATAAGCGCCATAGCGCCCTGTCTTTAGCTTGCCGCATCCAGCATCTGCCAGTAGTTTTCCGACCCGTTTAATATATAACTATTTCATATCATAATAAATACACACTATCAAAGAGAAGGCCTGTGTCTTACAGTGGAACGTGTATAGCGTGCATTATCGGTCTTAAAAAAGATATTTCAGAAAGAAGAGAAAAAGTCTCTGGAGACATTGCATTTTAATTACGGCGCGTGTCCCGTGGTGGATGAAGTAATAAATATTCTAGTGCAGTAAAATATTATAAATGTACTGAAGGAGGCATTCGATCTTTTATGCATTGAATTTTTAATTTGGATGCGGTTGAAATTGCCAATCCACATGGGCACGCGTAGTAATTAAGCCATATTCTTTCTCTGGGAGGCCTATGCCTTGCAGTGGGACGTTTATGGGCTACATAAAAAAGCAGAGTGTAGTTCAAATCAAATTAATACGTTAATGTCACACCTGGCAATAAAGTGGCTTTTTCCGCACGCTGCGCGTACGGAAAAAGCCGCTTTCTGGCTGGAATACTCCTTCAAAACCTGTAGAAAAGAATTGCATAGTTATCATTCGCGAAGATAATTCACCACCTACCCTGGTAGAGACGGAGTTATTCGTACTGTTAAAGTTAGAACGCAAACGGGTAGCTATGTGAGGCCTGTTGTTCGGCTCTATCCTTTGCCACTTCAGTAAACACTTCAGTGACTACTACTTGTGTTATAGTTAATTTAATTTTTAATTTTAATTTATTTAAGGTATTTTAATGTGTTCGCAAGCAAGTAATTAGACACTTGAAGCAATTATTTCTCCATACTAATACGAACTAATAATTGCTTCAAGCGTCTAATTACTTGCTTGCGAACACATTAAAATACCTTAAATAAATTAAAATTAAAAATTAAATTAACAAGTGTAGACATAAAAAGATGTACACAACACGGGAGGTAATAAATAAAGATCTCGATCGCATATTTACGTCCCTCGCTTGCAGCTCGGGCCGCTAACTTCTGCGATCTCAGCCTTTCTTTGTATTACCACCCTAGTTGTGTAATGTACTATTTTAATACAATTGCTCAAAAAGTGGCAAATTGCAGGGACGTATAGCGTTCGGGATGTGGGCTATTACATACTCGTGCTTTTTTTTACCTTTCCCGAACTCGTGCGTTCTCTTTCCCAACTGCCAAAATAATGTCTATTAAAAAGAAAAACCAACCTTGAAGTGTTTGCTAAAAAAATTCATAGAAGTTTTTAAAACCTATTTCCTTAGCATGGGTTAGTGCATTAAAAATAACAATAGTATATTCATAGAAGTTTTTATGATTCATGAAAATACGTCTATTTCTAAAAAGAAGCTACTAATTTGTTTCAATATCAGATTTAATGATTTGAATGAGTTAGGTTAGGTTTTATTTCATCTCATTAAATTTTATTTTCATTTCATATCAATAAAAAAATCTACTGAAGACTTGGCTGTATGCGCATAGTTCCCTTTGCCTACCAGAATGGGTGTAAAAAAAAAAATCGCTGCTTATATTCTTTTACGGTTGGCGCCATTTTCCAAATATTTTTTCTTTATTAGATTGCCTTCGGCTCGGGTAGACATTTGTCGGAACTCTTTGCAATGACAGCCTTTCCGCACTTGTAATGAAATATACTATTTTAATACAGTTGATCTAAAAGTGGCGCATTACAGGGACGTATAGCATGCGGTAAGTGGGCTATTACACACTCGTGCTTTTATTTTTTCCTTTCCCGCACTCGTGCGTTTTCTTTCCCAACTGTCAAAATAATGTCTATTAAAAAGAAAAACCAACCATGAAGTTTTTACTAAAAAAATCATTTTTATGAGCTACTCATTTCTTTTAATATCAGATTTAATGATCTGATTGAATGAATTAAGTTTCATTTCATCTCATTAAATTTAATTTTCATTTCATATCAATAAAAAAAATCTACTGAAGACTTGGCTGTATGGGCATAGTTTCCTTTGCCTACTAGAATGGGCGAAGAAAAAAAATCTCTGCTTATATTTTTTACGGTTGGCGCCATTTTCCAAATATTTTTTCTTTATTAAATTGCTTATTTTTTTCGCAACTATATTAAAAATAGTCGTTCAGCACACGTGCGGAACCGTCATTGCAACTTGTTCCGACTATCAACCCTCGCCTTCGGCTGCGCCTCGGCTCGGGTAGACATTTGTCGGAACTCTTTGCAATGACAGCCTTTCCGCACTTGTAATGAAATAAACTATTTTCTTAAACATGCGCGGAAATATTATCATTACTTTTGAATAAAGTAATGATAATATTTCCATCACGCATCATATTTACGTAGATTGAAAAACCAAAATCACTTCCCGGCGCATTCTTTGAATTTGGAACGAAGAGCGCACCGGCAATGTATGAAACGGTGTGCTGTTTGAATTTAGAACTCTTTCATCTATCGTACACATTGCGTTCTCGTGGCTGTATAGCCACAGATGCGTTTACCTTTCGGCACAAACTGTAAAATAAAAAAATAAAAATGGAGGTAAAGCGGAGTTCGTTGTTATTTCGTTAATAATAAAGAGTTCCGATGATTCTGAAGTTGAAAATGAAATGGACATTGACTGCACTCCACCAGATTTAAGATCGGAAGCTAAATTAGCGATGGAAAACCTGCTTTTAACGAAATGAAAAAAAAACCTTGACGTTCAATAATTGTCCTAACATGCGCACTTTTAATATTAATTAAATTTATTATGTATGTAAAAGGCCCTTTTATATTTTCTTGCATTTTTTCAAGAAAAGCACTATATAATATTATAGTGCTTTTCTTAAAAAAATGCAAGGCCTTATGCCTCGGCCGAAATGGCAATTGCCTGTCTCGTATCATTGAAGTCCTTGCCTGCTAGTCGACCTGCAATTGCCTATTTTGCTGCCTTTGCAATAATGTTGTTGTTGCAATAACTATTATTCAAAGTAACACAGAAACGCTTGATGAATGCTAGAAGTCAAACTGGGTGTGGAATTATATATCTAGATCGTTTTGGAGAAAAAATTAACTGGCGTTGATTGCAGACATTTATCTGAATAAACTTGTTATGTTGTTTTGACATACTATGTGTTTTATAAATAGTTACACATTAGTTTCTGGCAAACATATTATGTCTTCCTGTATACTAGGGGATGAGTCTTTAAAATGAATACAGTCGTATTAGTCCGGCAATGGTCATTTCATTCACACTATCGGTAGTCTAGTAACGAATCGCATTGCAATGGTATAACCCGTGCTACTTAACTCGGCGTCTCCCGCGATTCGATCTTCTTCGCGAGAGATGCCTACTTAACTTGCGCGGGTTATACCCCTGGAATAACATTGTACTGCTATTGCGTTATAGACTACCCAATTGAGGCATATATTAACCATTATCATGCTGATTTCATTCTATTGAAAAACTATGTAAGTATTAGACTCTAGGGCCTCGTATAGTTCACGAATATTAAGATATAATATTAGAGTTACAACCGACGCGGCTTGAAAAATTTATTGAGCATACTCAAGGTTATTTGGAAGATAAAAATATGTCATCTTAGTCTAACTTTAAGCTGAAAACTCTATTAATAAGTTAATAACTCTTTTGCAAAAAATGTGGCGTTTCTTAGTTAGCTTATTCTTCGCCTAAAAATTCTTCACTTAATCTTTCACAATTAACAGTAATTGTGAAAGATTAAGTGAAGAATTTTTGACTTAATCTTTCGAAGAAGCTTTGACGTTGAGTAAAACTTGTTTTTATAGTGAATACCTTTTTTTTACTTTGACTCTGAATGAATGCTTTAAATGACGGAATTCACCTCGCATAACAACACTTTAATTCACTACATATCTTGCGGTGGACACTACGGGACTTGGGCACGAGCCAAGATCTTTATTAGGGAGCTGGGGCACCAATTAAGTCACCGTGGACTTTACTACCGCTCTGTCTCTGTACTATGCTCACCAAATCCCGAGTGATTCCAATCTTCTAACTGTAAAATTAAAATAGAATTTGGTTTGTTAAATTCTATTACTAATTTGACAGTCTATTTTTTATTTTATTAAACATACATACATACATGCATAACCTCACACCTGTATCCCAGACGGGTGGGCAGAGACCACGGACTGCCACTTGCCACGATCCTCAGATCACCTTTGCTTGTGCATGCGAATGACTTATGAAGGACTAATTATTTTATTAGTTATACTACAAACATTTGCTTAACTTACAATTTACTAATGGCTGTCAAATTAGTAAAGAATTTACCAGACAATTAGAATTGCTCCAGATTTGGTGCGCATAATCAGGCTTGGTACATGGTGGTGCATTTCTTGGCTAAAGGATATGTAGCGTGACACAGCTATTCCCGTATTGGGGTCCTTTGATCCGGATGTCTATTGTGTTCCGGGGTTGTTTGGTCGCTTAGAGTTTCCCTTTTTGCATTTTTCAAATAGTGGTCATTTTGGAAAATACACCTTCTCTAGAAGTGGACGTCCTGGAAATTGTAATTTTGGCAAATAGTCGTTTTGGTAAATTAAAATTTTGAGAAGTTGTCTGGATAAACGGACCGTAAGCGGACAATGGACCAATCATATCAGTACTCTTGACAGTGAAGCGCTGATATTAAAAGGTAGCATGTCAATATAACACAAGCGTATGAGCTCAAAACTCAGCTTTTTCACGATACCTTGCAAACCCCTAAATTGGCGCCCTACATGGGCCCTCAAAATACTCATATTGAGCCCAAAGTGGGGGTTATGAAATCCGCATATTCATGCCCAAGTTTGGCCTTCAAAAGCCGTTATACTGGGGCCCAAAGTGGGGCACTTAAAAACGCTCATTTTGGATCCACATTGGGCGTCATTATGATGTAAAATAATAAATTATTACGGCTTTAAAAATCTTTGTTTAGTAAAAAAACTGTAAGTAATTACAACGGCATTGTACCAAGGGTAAATTAGTAGTGTCAAAATCCAAAAGAATAGAAAGAAATAATAAAAATACAATTTTAGTCACAATTTTACTTCAAAACTATTAATAATTTCGATTAAGAAATATGAACGAAAAGACCTACGGCTACAGTTTTTTGATCCAAAGAAAACCAGGTTATCAAAGCAATCAAACCCATTTCCAACTCTACAGGTGACTCTCAGACAATAATCGTAACTGCTTGCCTGACGACGTCACGACTGTTTTACGCTCAGTGTGCTCCCGCCTTTATGACCGTCATATACCGTTTCCATGGTAACTTTTTCTTGAAAATGTGCTTGATCAATACTCGAGACATTCCACATGGACGTTATTCCCACGAATTGTTTACCCACCGTATGATGACAAAGTTTTGTCAACTTTCATAGCACTAGATGTGCGGAGCCTTCAGTGGAATTCGAACTCACGGCCCCTGTCCTGGTAATCAGACGTGATACCATGGTAATCAGACGATAATCATGGGGGAACGTTTATGTCCCCACTGCAGAGGCACGGGTCTCTTACTGCATCACAGGAAGGTTAGGCCGTACTCCACTACGGGCAAAGTCCGGGTTGGTGGAGGATTGTAAGACAGTGGCGGGCCTTACTGTCAGAAGTTATCAAGCCGCCGTCCTCTGACATGACTTAACGACTGCCATTACATGACAGCCGGAACCAACAGCTTAGCGTGCCTTGCGAAGCACGGAAGCGCTCGGAAAAATGCCACTAGCGGTAATCATGGGACGGTCACCCATTCTGCACCTGACCGCGCCTGTTGTTGCGTTAAATTTAAATCACTTGACGAGCCACGAGCGTATTATTGTCGTATTATTATTACAAGCTGACTCCAGAAAGTCCACAAACGTTGTTTTGCCATATTAATTAGCCTACCTTTTTGTAGATATCGTTTTTTACTATCACATATTTGAAATTGAAATGGATTTATTTCAGAGAGAGATAACAATTTACTTATCCTATTTTAGCATTGTTGATGAAATTGTAATTATGTTCAATGTTGTAATTTTGCATACTGCAATCTTTTCGATTTAAAGATGCCTGGAAGAAATTGCTATCAGCAATGTTTGAATTTCACATACTGCAATCATTTCGATTTAAAGTTGTCTGGAAGAAATTGCTATCAGTAATAAGGCCGCCTACCGCTTCTTTTGTAACTGGTCTCTGTAATTATTTTCTGGTGTGTACAATGAATAATATTCTAAACTTATTTTATGTTTAACTGCTGATAAGATTAGAACGATGCTGTTTGTACTAGTTAAAAAACTGTATGAGAGACAGCATCGCCTTCTTTCTGCAAAATTTAACTATTTTTATTACTTTCTTCTTCTTTTTCAGGCCATATTAGTCCTCTGCTAGACGCAGCCCTTCCCTAATGAGCGCCATAGTACAAGTTTGTGCCATCATTGGGGGTTTTTATTACATTGCTGCTTGAGTATTTCCTAATAGATGCAAGTTACATGCTAAAATAAGCACGTGTCTGTATTTATGTATATGTGTGTGTGTTTGAGTGTGTTATAGAAAACGAGTACGACAATTGACTAACTGATATGCATTATTTATACTATTTTCTCGCCTACATTTCCTATTATACCTATTATTAACCTTTTTCTTACTTTCTCTTCCGTTTTCCATACAGTCCACCGTAGTCAACAATATAACTACAAATACACAAGTAATCATAAAAATCGTTGAATCCTTTTCAAAGTTTTTCAGGTGTATTTCGTAATATGAAAATTGAAGTCAAATAACCGTTGTAATAGAATAATGAACGTTTATTGTAAAAGGGAAAACCACAACTTTGAAACCGTTTGAACAGGTACACAATGGACTGCCAGTTGTTTCCAATTTGCAAACAGCCGTTCACAGTAAGTTTGTTTCCAACTTTACCCTTCAAAAGAAAAAGTATTGCCAACTGAACTCTGCGTAATAGTTTAATTAAAAGTTACAATAGGTCAACAGAGTATTTGCCTTTATTTATTTACAAAACCCACAACACTAATTAATGAATGTTCACTGTTATATAAACAAGAATTCAAATTAAAAAACGTGAATCCTGTGAATTGAAGATAATGTTTTACTCTCCATACATAAAAAGTGGCTACAATGAGTAATTCTTAAGGCGTCTTAATGTTATTATTAAAATTACTTTTAATACAGTTGCTCAAAAAGTGGCGTATTACAGGGACGTATAGCGTGCGGGATGTGGGCTATTACACACTCGTGCTTTTTTTACCTTTCCCGCACTCGTGCGTTTTCTTTCCCAACTGTCAAAATAATGTCTTAAAAAAAAACCAACCATGAAGTTTTTACTAAAAAAAATCATAGAAGTTTTTATGAGGTACTAATTTGTTTCAATATCAGATTTAATGATTTGATTGAATGTGTTAGGTTAGGTTTCATTTCATTTCATCTCATTAAATTTCATTGCCATTTCATATCAATAAAAAAAATCTACTGAAGACTTGGCTGTATGGGCATAGTTCCCTTTGCCTACTAGAATGGGTGAAGAAAAAAATCTCTGCTTATATTTTTTACGGTTGGCGCCATTTTCCAAATATTTTTTCTTTATTAAATTGCTTAAATATTTTTTTCGCAACTGTATTAAAAATAGTCGTTCAGTACAAGTGCGGAACCGTCATTGCAACTTGTTCCGACTGTCAAGCCTCGCCTTCGGCAACGCCTCGGCTCGGGTAGACATTTGTCGGAACTCTTTAACTCTTTGCAATGACAGCCTTTCCGCACTTGTAATTAAATATACTATTAAATTGCACCAAGTCAATATTGTTCAATAGGTAATATGAATTTGCATCAACTTCTGAGTTACGAGTTTCGCCGTTTAACGTCTTTCATTTCGGGAAGTGGGGGTTACTAAAACTGCATGCAACGAAAACATGTTGCCTCCGCGAGACCTATGACTCTGTAACTACAATGTGGTGTACAATTCACTTCATTTATTTACATGCAAAAAATACGGAAAGCAGGTAACAATATATATTAAACATTTTAAGAAGCGGTGGTAGCTCAGTGGGTAGAACCATGGACTGGCAAGCGAGAGCCTCGGTTCGATCCCGAGTGCGGGCATGTACCAATGACTTTGTTTAATTTCAAAGTTACGTACATTTCCGAATTTATAGTCGCATTACCACACGATAACGGTGAAGGAAAACATCGTGAGGAAACCCGCGGCTTGATTGGCTCCGCACGTATTGACTAGTCTTTCCTGTGGGCTAGGCCGACTAAGCTGTCAGGATGGTATAGGTGCTGGGCAAGCCTACACCATCTATAAAACCATGTCCCAGGCACTACAGCGTCGGAGTGGTCCCTTCACCCATCTAGTGTGAGTGAAGATGCCACTGGACGCTGTATAAATCATCTCATGAAGTAGATGCAAAAAGGCCAATATTATTATAATAAACATTCTAAAATACAGGTGGGATGACGATCTGCGAAAAACTGCCGGCAGATGCTGGATGCGGCAAGCTGAAGACAGGGCGCTGTGGCGCTCATTAGGGGAGGGCTGTGTCCAGCAGTGGACTACATAATATAGCCTGAAGAAGAAGAAAAAGATTCTTACATGGAGAGTAGTCAAGAACGTTTCCTTGAGAGTAGTTCAACTCCCTAGGCCGGCTTTGTTTGTTTAGCTACCACGCCAGACTAAGCGAACCCGTATCGTGGCGGTCGGCGGGTGTACGATTGCCACGTCCGTGAACAAATTATGGTGGACATAAGCGGAGGAGAAAATCAGTTTATCGTTGAGTAGAACGAAGTACTTAATTCCACCAAACTGCGATCCCCAACCCGCATGCCCAGCGTGGGGATTATGGGCATTACCCCTCAATTATGGCACAACCTTGCGCTATGGCGCTCATTAGGGGAGGTCTATGTCCAGCAGTGGACAAATATAGCCTGGAAAAGAAGAAGAAATGTTTTTTATAGAAGACCAAAATTGTTTAAAATTAGAAACTCTATGAGACACCGCCCTCGTCGACTTTTAAAAGCGCTTCTTGATCGCGTTTTGTGACATTTTTGAACAGCGATGCTAACGATCTGCCTTAAGAATTTTTTTTTGCCACGGAAGCAATTCATACGCGCGCGAGAATTGCGTTATAAAGTCGCCGTGGGTGTTGACTCTTATGGACGTGTTTCTGGAATTAGGCGTTATTGAGGTAACTCTGTGTAATGGATAATATATAAAATGTAAATTTTGTCATGCTTCCAGAGGCTTTTCCTCCTACTACTCACGAAACGCTCCCACGTACATGACGACAGAGTTACAAATTATAATTTAATAATAACTTTCCTACAACTTTGGCAATATATAGGTCTGATAAGTAATGAAATCCAAAAGTTTCCTAATTATTTACAACGTACTGGCATTTAAGTCACCGTCCTGACTGTTGATTTAACCTTCAAGGAATTTAAAAAATACAGGGTGACTTTGAGTTCGTTCACCGCTTTTAAAGAGGCCATGTTACCTTTGGAAAAAACGACGCTTAAATATATTTTTTTCGTTACTTAAAATTACTTCACTTAGGGTTAGCCCTAAGCAATATCACGAAACAAAAATTAGGAAAAAGGATTGTGACGCTCAACGTCTTATGGTCGACGCCATCCAAAGCAATAATTCTTTCACTTATTTACGCATATCGTTTACTTACTACGAGTACCACATAATTTGCCCTTGACTATTTATTATATAATTCCCTTTTTTCGATTCGGGACAATTACCTACCCCCAGTTGCTCGCGCCCGATCTGTGATTGTAATCAACAACTGTCGGTAATTTATTCAAAAAATCCTCATATATCGTTATCAACCCTCGTATGTCCCCACTGCTGGGGCACGGGTCTCTTCCTGCATCGCAGGAAGGTTAGGCCATACTCCACCACGGGGGCCAAGTCCGGGTTGGTGGAGGATTGTAAGACAGTAGCGGGCCTTACTGTCAGAAGTTATCAAGCCGCCCATAACTCCGCTAATATATTTATATTTAACTAGCTGACCCAGCGAACTTCGTAACACCTACCATCGATTCTTTAATTTTTTTATAACATATTTGCTCGTAAAGTGGTTGTGTAGTGCGTTCACATTAACTTGACGCGTGAGAGAATTGGTAGCACTGAGATGTTTACTGTTACCATGTTAAATAAGAAATCATTCCCATTACTTGGGGAAAATAAAAGGATTGAGGGCTTGTTTTACCATCTTCCGATTAGGTCCAAAAGCTAATTCACATGTTATGTCCTTGTTACCAATTCTCTCACGCGTCAAGTTAATGTGAACGCACTGTAGTTACACCAATTTCAATATCGTAATGTATCTCATTACGTACTTGTGCGATAATGTAATGTAAAAGGCACGTGTTTTTTTTAAAATAAAGTATTAAGATACTCCGTCTAAAAATGAACGATACTTTTAAAAATCTTAGCAAAGAGGTTTTATGGCAAGAAAGTGGTCAATATTTTGTTAATAAAATTAACTTTGGGAAATAAAATATAAAAAATAAACATTTAATTCTTTAATTTAATTAATTTTGACAATAAATTATAACCATTTATCTAAAAACACAAAAATATTAATTTACTTTATTAGTAATACTGGCTGTTTTTGTACCTTTACCTAAAAAAAAAACGTTGATGCGCGCGCATCGCTTATTTGTGGACAAGTAAAAATAAATACGCGCGCTTTTTCTTTTCGATGTATTGTTTTTATTTGAAAATGTCGTCAAGTAGTAATGATAACAAAGTCAGAGTTTTATTAATTTCCTCGTAAATATGTTATAAAACGTCGTATGACATACGTGCGCTTTGAAAATTACAGCCTCTGCTTCCTTGTAGCCCTCCCCGATGGCTCGGGCTAGTGGTAGAAGCGGTAATATCGCCTCGGCTGTAATTTTAAACTTACCGCACTTATATCATAATGTACTATTTTATCCGTAAGAACCATCCTCGTACTTCAAGGAATATTCTAAAAAAATAATTAGCAAAATCGGTTCAGATACTCTGCGCTTACCAACACATTCAGCGATAATTTTTATATAATAGACTAGCCGACCACACAAACTGTATTTTGTCAAATTAATAAGCCTACAACGTATTCTCAGATATTATTATACCGACAGCGAGGAGTTCGATAATAACTACGAGACTTTTATGTATTAGATTTTCATAAACATTAAACATAATTGTCACATAAAACCACGTAAATTCGTGGTTTGAAAAACTGGCCTTATACTCGTATGGCTTCTTATTACAGAAAAAAAAACAAGTACCAAGGCCGTTACAAAATCAATTTCGAACTATTAAATATTTAAAATTAGCTTCAGCCCGTGGCTTCGCCCACGTGTCAAACTATCCCACGGAAACGCATTGCCGTGATATCAATTACCTCATAGACATGAGACATGAATGCAGATGTTGCAGACAAGTTTCATGTAAAATCCGTTCAGTCGTTATTAGGTGGCTGAGTAACAAACATCCAACCAGTTTCACAAATTTTTACATTTATAATATTAGTTTGAAATTGCGTTGGAAATTGCCCTTCCGTGGTGGGTATGGGTAGTAATTAAGCCCCGCTCTCTCTCTAAGAGAAGGCCTATGCACTGCAGTGGGACGTTTTAGGCTACGTAAAAAAATTGTGAAGTTACTAGACCTCTTGCCTGAGTAAAATATTTTAAAAACCTATTTAGAGGCTAAAAATTCCACCCATGCCGGGATTCGAACCCGCGACCTCTGGCTATCCGTGCCAGCGCTCTATCCAACTGAGCTAATGGGCGACTCACCGGCATCAGTGAAATTTCGAACCTCTTTACACTATTCTCTGTATTACGTAAAGGCAGCCTCTAAATAGGTTTTTAAAATTGTCCTCAGCACGGGTTATTGCATTAAAAAAATAAAAATAGTATAAAATATTTTAAGTCAATGCAAAGCTGACAAAGCTCTCCCACAAAAGCGAGGCAATAGTAAGTAGGTAGCTACTTAGGCGTAGTTGAAAGCCATGGAAGTAGTTACTCCTTCACAGAAGGCCTGAACTGAGTGGCGCAGGTCTGAATCCTCTTAACTTCAAGGATTAATTTACAAGTCTTTCAAAAAAGCTTTCACCGGCGTCGGATCTGAATGGAAATATCGAGGTGGGTACTCTTTGATCTAGTATTTTGAACATCCAACAGGACAGACGTCGACGTTTATTATGAAACTACGGCGGAGCCCAAAACCTGGGTAATGGGATTGTCTCGTATGTATGGATGTATTTTTGTGTGTGTGTGTGTCTGTGTGTCTGTGTGTGTATGTATTTATGTACGTATCTATGTATGTATGTATGTACATATGTAAGTAAATCCGATTCTATGTTCCCTCACAACTTCTGAACCAATGTCACATTTTGATAATAACATCTCAATCGATTACCATGAAATAAAAATAAAATAAAAAAAACTAACAACCCGTGTTCTGAGCGTCAACAACTAAGCGGGCGGGACCTAAAGGACGTTTGAAGGAGGCTGGGAATTTTTTAAAGTTGTATACTCCTGTAAAGATGTTTCACACCGAATTGTACATTAGAATAAGTAGTTTTTAAATGAAATGTGAAAATATTGTTGGAGTAGCTAATAATTAATAAATCATAATAATAATTGGACGAGACTAGAGGGTGTGGGACGCCCTACGACCAGGTGTGATGACGATCTGAGAAAAAATTGTGGCAGATACTGAATGCGGCAAGCTGAAGACAGGGCGCTATGCCACTCATTAGGGGAGGTCTATGTCCAGCAGTGGACTAATATAGCCCGAAGAATAAGAAGACTATCAACGGACTGGATATGTTAGAAGAGGCATGTGCCCAGCAGTGGGCGTTGAGATAATAGGTTAATATCGAGTTTCGTTTTGGCAATGCAAAGGAAACCACAAAAGAGCGTTTTACAAATACATATCGTAAACCCTACTTTTTTGCATTGAGTTGTTTGTTTGTTACACTTTTTTTTTAATAAGCCATGGCTGTGTCCCACTGCTGGGCAAAGGCCTCCCCTTCAGATTTCCACTCCTCTTTGCTGACGGCCAATGCTTCCTATACAGGTAAATATTTGGTCAGGTCGTCACACCATTTCCGCCTTGGTCTGCCTCGTCGTCGGTAGCCATCGCACGGGATCCAATCAGTGACGATTTTCGCCCATCTTTCCGGCTCCATACGTCTGACATGGCCAGCCCAGCTCCACTTGAGCTTAGCGGTCGCAACTCCAACGTCAGTGATCTTGGTTTTGGTTGTTACACTTAATTGCAAAAAAATAAAAATAATCCTAAATATTAGCTGTAGGTGGGTCAAGCCGGACTTATTTCATAACAAATCTCTTCCAGCCAGCCCAAGTGAGATACCCAAACGTCTGACCCTGGAAATCTCCTCGTAAACACGAAGGTCGTAAAAAGCACAATTAAATGTCGACGAAAATTAATGATACCCTCGGAATCATTTAAGAGACAAACACTGCTGAAGAGGGTAATTTTGTTGTTTTATAGACGCCTAATCGAGGTGTGGGTTTTAATTAAAAGTGGCTATGGTTTGGTTCTCTGAAGGATAGGATTCGTAACGAATGCATCCGACAAATACCAAAGTTATCGACATAGCTCAGAGAATTAGCGAGCTGAAGAGGCAGTGGGCTGGCCATACGTCGCGAAGAACCGACAACCGTTGGAGTAAACGTGTTCTTGAGTGGAGACCGCGAGTCGGCAAACGTAGTGTAGGACGCCCTCCGACCAGGTGGGATGACGATCTTCGAAAAACTTCTGGCAGATGCTGGATGCGGCAAGCTGAAGACAGGGCGCTATGGCGCTCATTAGGGGAGGGCTATGTCCAGCAGTGGACTACATAATATAGCCTGACGAAGAAGAATGGGTCATCTCTCCCGTAGAAGATCGAATCGCGCCAGGCGCCGAGTTAAGTAGTACGGGTTACACCATTGAAATGCGATTGGTTACTAAAATACGGATAGTGTGAATGAAACGACCATCACCGGACTAATATGACTCTATTGAACAACTACATTTTAGAGACTTACCCCCCTAATCGGAGGGCATCCTAGACTACGTTACACTCTAAGTAAATATTATTTTCACCGCGCCGTCCCGAACCAGTGAAATCTAGACAGACATTATAATTACCAGCATATTCAATGCGTTTTTGACACTACTTTATACTTCACAATTACTACATCATACCTGACCGTAGGATAATATCACCTTCAAGGAAGAAAAAGGTAGGAAAAAATGTGGAAAAAATCTAGGAAAAATTTAAGGAAGCATTTTGACCATGTTTTACATTTCTACGACCTAATGGCTTTCAGTATTTAAATAATCTATCTTATGTAATCTTAAATTTATTTTATTGGAATTTTATCACCTTACATTATTATGTAACGAGAATCTATCCCGAATGATCTGGGCAGTCTTTTCTTGTATAACTGTCACACTGCGATACGGTCGAAAGGCGAGTGTACAGTCTTTTAAGTTTTAGAATATAAATACCTCGGGCTCTAGAGTAGGCTTTGGCTTTAGCCGAAAGCACACGAGTGTAATACTACTACCTGCTCTGTACAAAATGTTTCTTCACAATTTTCAAAAGTTATGGAAAGTTAAGTGTCATATTAGTTCCGATATTTCTATTACACGAAAACATTCGATTCTATCCGATAGTAGCCGAGGTATATTCTAACAGTTAACAGACTCTAGGTGACAGTTGCCAATTTGAAAACAATTTGTATCGTATTTTAGTATTTGTCATTGTAAGCTGCATTGTTCAGCCAATAAAGTATTTGCATTTTATTTATTCGATTTTATTTATTTCTGCCATTGACTGTATTTGAGAACCCGTAGCGACGCTGTACAAATGTAGGTACCGTCCAACCATCCACCAATGTGGATGGTTCCCACGGCACTTTAAACTGGTTCAGAAAGCATCTTTAGCGTTATTGGTTCCTCGTAAACAATCTGAAGCTCTGCAGTGCCTGGAACATGTCTGCGTGTGTTTTCTCAGCACTCAAAGACATGTTGCCGTTTCAGGAAAGAGATACAGTCGACAGCGCCTCAACTCAATCAGTTACGTCAAGGGTGACTTTGCAATAGCAATGTTAAGGTTAAAAACCTATTTAGAGGCTAAAAATTCTACCCATTCCGTGATTAATGTTATAGGAATATTAAGGTTGGTCTGTTGTCCAATGTACCGGCTGGCTCACGTAAAAGCGTTAACAGCGTTACTGCGCAAAACACTGTTAAAAAGTGTTTAAAGTTGGTGTTACTCCGCGTGCGGTTAATTGCCCGCATTCATTGAATGTAAGATGCAATATAAATTAAAATAATAATTGAAAATGTACTGGAGTTCCCGCACTTGAAGTACGATTTTATTTTATTCACCTTTTTGAGGTCCCGGAAGTGCCCTCAGTCCTCAATTGATATCGATATCAACAGTATAGGGGCCAATTCCGGGTTGGTGGAGGATTGTAAGATGGTGGCGGGTGTTACTGTTACATGTTGTCAAGCCGCCCATAAGGCCTCTATCATAGCTTCGTCTTCTATCCTATCCTATATTATTCATTGATATATGCATGTAATTATCTTAGTACCTCGGAGGGTAGGTGGAGGCCAAGATTTGCCAATTTCATTAATAATACATCTTACCCTATTTTATTTGTGCGAATTTGATAGAAGTTCAAAATACCCAATTAGAGAGGAAGCTCCTCTAATTCCACGGCTAACAACTCTTGTTAGCAAATTCATTCTTGTAATTTATTAATACATAAAGTTGAAGGAACTATTCTTATATTATACAACATACATTTATAATGAGGCCGCCAATTTTACTGTACTTTGATATTGTTAGTCTCTTATGTGATTCCTGATTTACATACAATAAAAATATTCTGTCTATCAATGTATTAGAACTGTATGTATTAGCAGGTATAATATTATTATAATAATATTATAATATCGTTATCAACCCTTTTATGTCCCCACTGTTGGGGCACGGGTCTCTTCCTGCATCGCAGGAAGGTTAGGCCATACTCCACCACGGAGGGGTCAAGTCCGGGTTGGTGGAGGATTGTAAGACAGTGGCGGGCCTTACTGTCAGATGTTATCAAGCCGCCCATAAGGCCTCTGACATGGCTTAACGACTGCCATTATATGACAGCCGGCACCAACGGCTTAACGTGCCTTGCGAAGCACGGAAGCGCTCGGAAAAATGCCACTAGCGGTAGTCACGGGACGCTCACCCATCCCGTACCTGACCGCGCCTGTTGTTGCTTAACCAAGTGATTGATTCCAATCACTCGCTTCGCCTAAGCCACGAGCGCTTCTATATTATAATATTACTATGCTATATTGTTAATATCTTTCAGAAGTATGAGACTTTCTTTGGTTACGTTTTAATTTTACTTATCATCAAGTATTTTATTTACTTAACACTACCTGCCGAAGCCATGTTCCCATACGTTACGTTATCAACCCTTATATGTCCCCACTGCTGGGGCACGGGTCTCTTCCTGCATCGCAGGAAGGTTAGGCCATACTCCACCACGGGGGCCAAGTCCGGGTTGGTGGAGGACTGTGAGACAGTGGCCGTTCCCATATTTATACACAAATTGTCTACCGTTCCCTACATTACAGGCTGTGTTACGGTTGCCTGGAAGAAATGGATTTTAGTAATAAGGCCGCCTATTGTACCATATTTTTATATAATTTCTGTTACTGTAATTTTTATGCTACAATAAAGAATATTCTATCTGTCTTATCTATCTGTATTTTACAACACTAGGCGTAGGGAATTCTGATTAATTCACCTTAGTTTTACTGCAATCGCACCAAGTCAACTATGAGTTTCTTAATTAACTGAGTTCCTACATAGGTTCGAACCATAATTTACTGGTGTAAAATTATTTCATTTTTATTTTCAATAAGTTGGTAGATTTGAACTTGCTAACAAGTTTAAAAACCTATTTAGAGGCTAAAAATTTCACCCATGCCGGGATTCGAACCCGCAACCTCTGGCTATCCGTACCAGCGCTCTACCAATTGAGCCAATGGGCGACTCACGGCATCAGTGAAATTTCGAACCTCTTTACAATATTCTCTGTATTACGTACAGGCAGCGACATCTGACTTAACCAAATTGCATTACTTACAGCCCCGACTACCTACTTTGCAGTTAGGTTTAACATCGGAACGATATCTTTGTACCCACATGATTACACTATTTTTATTTTTAATGCACTAACCCGTGCTAAGGAACAAATTTAAAAACCTATTTAGAGGCTAAAAATTTCACCCATGCCGGGATTCGAACCCAACAAGCTAACACTACAACTAACAAGCTAACAAGCCCAACCTACACATATTATCAGAAACTCGTAACGATTGCTATATTTTCACAAACTTTAATCGTTTTCCCGTTACATGTTTGTGTAAACACAAGTCCTTAGAAGCTACCAGAGTTGGAGAATAACAAAAATTACGTTTTAGCCTATAACAGGTTTTTTAAAAATTACGTTTTTTTATCTGCAACTCTGCGTGCTATTAAGAAAAATAAATAACAACGAAATATATTACTGAAAATTGTGTTTTTTTATTTCTATTTAAATCTACAATGTGTGACGTAATTTAAAATTTATACTTTATTTAAAAATTATATTTTGAATGTTGTAAACGAATTGAAGGTCCCAAATTTCTCATTTTTTCAAAGCATTTTTGTGCAAGTACTTCCTCGGTTTCAACTCTTTCTATTTTGAAAGCTCTGTCTCAATATCTTGCTCGCTGAAGCATCAACGTGTGATATGTTTGCGGATGGGATTGGTAGTGTGGTGAAGGTATGTAAGATAATGCTAGAAGATGTTGGGTAGATGGTCAGTTATAATATAAGGCTTTGGTTGAATTTTACTGTCACGTTGCTATATTTATGTAAATAAATACTCAATACATAAATAAAATATTTTTCCCCTGATTTGTACACATTTGTTCTCATTCTAAATTCACTCGATCTAGTTGCATGGTTGCCTAAGTTACTTTGGCATAATTTTATTTTGGTTTTAATCCTAATTAATCTCAGCGATAAGTAAACTTAACAATAATTTAAAGTAAACCAACATCTGTGCCCTTCAGGTTTTCACTCAAGCTACTGTTTTGTAGGCTCAGACTACATTATTAATGGAAGCTGGTATCTATATTACAGACCTAGTCTAGCTAAGATATCAGCTGTAACTTTAAATCTAAAACCTCAACGACATCACATCTTCATAAATATTTTAAGTTTAACAAACAGTGTAAAGCAATGTGAAAGGTTTCTTCTTCTGCCCAATAAATTTCATTTCACTCGTACTTATTCTGGCTCTAAGATCTTGCGGCTTTGCACGAGAGCGAGAGTTTGACATGAGAAACATTTTCCAAGCCGCTACATAACGGGACAAAAACTCCACAAAACTCTAAGCGTTGCTCTTTACATACTTTATGTATCGAGGGTGTTAGCAAGAAACTATAATGACTCTAGACATCTCACAATTGTCTTCCGAACGATAAATTTCCATATCAAATTTGTCATTTACATAACAACTTGCTCATTTGGATGCAAATTGGTGCTTGACTATTACAATATTGTCGGCTAAAGTGCGAGTGCAAAATGTGTTGTTAATGAACTGCATAACATAATTTAGCGCCTGTATCATAGATGGGTAAGCAGAGACCGAGACTTGCCATGATCCTGACAAATCGCCTTTGCTTTCTCAATGTTCAGTAGTCGTCGCATGCACGCACTCCGGTTCCGGGTACTTTTTGATAATACTTCCCTTTTTTAATACATCCTCTTTTTGGTCGAAGTAAGTTCGCCCGGGACGACCCTTAATAAAACAACATTGGTATTTTTTTTTTAATCTTGACTTATTGTGTTGCGTTGTCGACTACGTTTTTAGGGTCCCGCGTTCAAATGTTGCCAAAGAACAACAGGACCCTTTACAAAGCCTGCTCTCCATGATATTCCACATCAAATTTAAGAATTTGTGTTGCTAAGAGAGAAACAGAAAGCTTTTATTAACATATTAAGACCAGGGGTCGAGACTCAGTATTACGCAACCAAGTCATTGCAGTGATCTTGGCAGCGCTGATTTAAAGCCACTAGAGTGAAATACAAAGAGTGTAAAACTAATTACTTCTTTCTGAGAAAATCAGGAAAATGTTGAAGTAACCGATTGTAGGTTGAATTTATCAATAAGTTTAAGTGTTCCCTAAACCAAAATCTTAGCTCTACAATCTACATATCTAAATCCTAATTTGAGAGTTTTTTAATAACCTCATAGGTACATTAGAGACAAATTTTTGGCGTGTACAAAGCAATCAGTTGCATCCGATAAAACGTAAAGAAATTCACCGACAATCCAAAACATCCAGAAAAATCTCCTGAATTTCCCACTTGGTAATAAACAATCCACTAGTTTTTGCCGTCTCGATACTCTTATGTTAGAGACATATTTTTGGCGTGTGCAAAGCAAACAGTTGCACACGATAAAACATAAAAAAATTGCTTCACCAACAATCCAAAAACTTCCAGAATTTCCTACTTGGTAATAAACAAACCACTAGTTTTTGCCGTCTCGATACAAAAACAGGCTCACCTTGGCTAGGCTTCTGGATTGGCTTGGACGCTTGCCAGACACGCGAAGAGCAGGTGGGACCGTGGAACCTACTACTTTATTAACAAGTGTTACTATATCACTGTGGGACATCATCATAATTATAAATTACGGAATAGGCTAATGTCGGTGCAGTAACATCCATGTACGCCTGTAACATTCCACGATACGATTACGATATCAATTTAAAAAAATCAATTTTTAAAAAAATTTTACGTTTCGTTTTGGTGGGATCTCAAGAATTTATGTTAAGATTGTTAGTCCAAAGTGCATAGAAGCTTAGAAACGAATAATATGATCAGGATTGAGCACTGTTAAAAATGTTATTCCAACGAAGTTGATAGTAGTTACAAACGACTATCAGGATTGGTCGCTGTGGTAGAAAAATATTTCAATTAATTTCCTGCTTTTTACGCCTCCTTACAAAGCGCTGGTTTTCAGTCAGTATATATAAAAGCTTATTTACAGGCTAAAAATTTCACTCATGCCGGGGCCAATTCTACTCGAACCCGCGACCTCTGGCTAACCGTGCCAGCGCTCTCCTAACTGAGCTAATGGGCTACTTACCAGCATCAGTGAAATTTCGAACCTCTTCATAATACTTCTGTATTATGCACAAATAAATACGTTTTTAAATTGTCCTTAGCACGGGTTAGTGCATTAAAAATAATATAAAAAGGCTTTCCAAAAACTATTATGTGTCTTACAATGGACCCATCTCCCGAATGAGTCGATTCTGCAATGTTGATTCTGTAAATTGAGCAATGACTTTGACATTACCCATCAAGCATTCCAAGATTTTAAGAAATTGGTATACGCAAAAACAGCATAGTTGATTTGTTATTTAGTTATAATTTTTGTAACATCGGCTCATTAACAGTAAGGCCCGCCACTGTCTTACAATCCTCCACCAACCCGGAGTTGGCCCCCGTGGTGGAGTATGGCCTAACCTTCCTGCGATGCAGGAAGAGACCCTTGCCCCAGCAGTGGGGACATACAAGGGTTGATAACGGCTTACAAGTGAGTCAATACGCACATTGCTATTTAGTCTTGTCTTTTCTATCAGACCAACCCGCTCAAAATCAAAGTGTTTTCATTCAAAATATCACAGAATCTGTCAAATAGGTAATGAAGTGTAACTAGGTATCTATTTCAAATACAAATTCTCAAGTTTTGTCCTTAATTAACTCAATATTCTGCCCCTATGTATCACTAAGATATTACGTAGGTACACGTATTGACAAGTAATAACAAATCCATTGGTATAAACTTTACGAAGCGTTCCTAACCAAATGGTAACATTCAAGTATTGGAATATCATTATACGACCGCAAACTCAGCGACCCTTGAATACAATCAGCTATAACCTGTTACGTCTATTTTGGTTCCAAACTCGTCCTTATCGACACTCAGTCGTATTCTAAAGTCAAAATTCTAAGCGCGAGGCTCCTACGTTGACAGTACTGCTGACAGCAGATGATCTTTTACGCTTTGGGATTCGATGTTAAAATCATAGAGTCGAATTCAGGTTTAGTTTGTAATAGTGTGTGTTCGAATCTACCATATTCAGTTGGCTGAATATCTTGTAAATACGAATGAATGTCTTTGTTTTTTATACCATTTTTGGATTACCTTCACTGTTACAATAATGTGACAAGCGCATCTTTTACTCAGAACTTGAAGAAGGCAAGCGTAAAAGCGGAGGCCAGTATCTGAGATACAAGGATGTGCTGAAGAGGCATATGAAAGGGTGCGGGATCGAGCCTACGACATGGGAATTGCAAGCTGCTAGTCGCTCTGAATGGAGGCAAAAAGTTAAAATAAAGGTTAACGACTTTGAAAATAAACGAAGGCACGGGCTTGATTTACGACGGGAACATTTAAAAAATAAAGCGCCTTCGAATATTTTGTACAATTATGTAAATGGAGTCTTCACATGTGGCACCTGTCTTCGGACGTTTACTGCAAAAATTGGTTACATTAGTCATGTGAGGACGCACCGGTAACACAAAACAGAATTGGTCGCCGTTGCCGAAATCGGCATGGAAGGCATCATCATCAATGTGACAAGAATGTTGTTGAAATCGATGGCAGTCAGGGTACCTTTTGACATGTTATTTTATCACAAACGATGACTTGAAAAAATACGTGACATTTTATCTTTTACATTTGCAGGAACACGCAAGTACAGAAAAGGGATAATTTTACGATATTCTACTTAAAGCTAATTCTTGAGGAAAAACTGTATTCAGGTTAATAACCTGTATTTTTTAAATCGTCGGGAATTGAACACTAAACGCCGCCGGTTTGAATTAATGGTATTTGCTCAAGAAAGAGCAAATTTACTGATATATTGCTCAAACAGAGCGCCAATAGGAACCGTCGAGATTCATAGGAATTCCCCTTCAAACAGTGTGGGTTGTGTGGTAAATATTGAAAAAACGTGGCAAAGACTGCTTATTTCATTGAATTAATGTCGCGAATTAAAAGCTGACAGACCTAATAATTCAAAGTCGCTCAGCAAGCTATGGAAAGAGCTAAACTCGGAGTTTCTTTGAAGGAGAGTATTCGTAACGAATGCATCCGACAGAGAACCAAAGTTATCGAAATAGCTAAGAGAATTAGCGAGCTGAAGTGGCGGTGGGCTGGCCATATCTCGCGCAGAACCGACAACCATTGGAATAAATGTGTTTTTGAGTGGAGATCGCGACTCAGCAACGTAGTGTAGGACGCCCTCCGACCAGGTGGGATGACGATCTGCGAAAAACTGCCGGCAGATGCTGGATGCTGCAAGCTGAAGACAGGGCGCTATGGCGCTCATTAGGGGAGGGCTATGTCCAGCAGTGGACTATATAGATAGATAGAATATTCTTTATTGCAAGTACACCAAGGATTACATAAGAGACTTATAAAATAACAGTATAGTACAAGTGGCGGCCTTATTACTAAAAGTAATTTCATACAGACAACCATTGACGGAAAATAAGAAACGGAAACTGAAATACGGGTAGTCGGCGCAACTAAACACTATTAGATAACATATTATTTTACAGTTGAATACACATATATAAACGATACATAAATATGAAATTGATACACATACATAAACGGTACATAAATATGAAATATATAAAAATAAACATACTCATACACAAAAAGAAAAAAAAAACATAGGACATGAACGAAAAATATACCTACATAATACTAGAAAGGGATTTCATAAATACAAATAACAAACTTACATTAAGGAAAAATTGTGGTTATGCACTCTGTTCTTAAATATTGGCAGGGACGCTGAAAATCTTACGTCTTAGGGGAGATCATTCCACAGGCGGACAGCTGTGATAGTAAAGGATTGGCTGAAGAACCTTGTCAAATGACTTGGTGTCTTCAGCAATCGATTGTGACCGGATCGCAAAGTCCGACAGTGCGTATCACTTAAAAACTCAAAGCGAGTTTTGAGATACAGGGGTGTGGCTGGATTGAACAGCACCGAATATAGAGTGGAAAGAATTTAATATAGCCTGAAGAAGAAGAAACCTAATTAGAAAAGAATTGCTTTCCGACGCCTTTAGTAAGTTTTTAACCAAAACTTTAGCACTACACATAGTTACATCATCGTCAAAATTCATCTGGGTGCTGGTCTGCCAACTGATCGTGTGTCTAGCCTCAGCTACCACTTTGTGACCATCTTTGTCCACTGGCTATCCCGCCTGACTACATGCTCTGGCCATATCTTCTTTAACTTCATTATTCCTGTTCCAACGTCTTCGAATTTGAGCTTTTGCTGAATTGAAGCTGAATTCCGCACTAGATTCGGACATCTTTATCGTAGCATTCCTTAAAAAATGACGATACTCATACTTCACTGTACCAGCCATTTCAGTAGACCCGTGACCACGGCAACTGGTTCGCTGCCGACATGTCGGGAATTATGGTAATTACGTTTTACCAAAATAATCGAGACCCGTTTAGTACATAACCATGCGAGCGACAACTAACGCCATCTAGCGGCACCTTCGAGCAACGTTGGATGTCTGCGGGACGAGGAGAGAGGGGAGCGGGGGACTCACATATCTAACGATTCCGTCTGTTCAACAACTATCTCTGCCATTACTTGCACTGTTGTAATTTATTTTCTAATTAAAACTTTAATATTATATTTTCTCAAATTATAAGCTTCATTGAAAAGGCCTTCATCCCCAAAGACAGGAGCGTTACACTGAAAATTCAGGCAAGCTGAAATCACATAATCGCACACCATCTTCATCATAGAAAGGTATTTGTGTAACGGGCGTGATTTCTTTCTTTCGCTTATTTGGTTACTTACCAATTGTTTTAAGATCAAATGACAAGGGTTTTGGAACTAAAGCACTAGGACAGGTACGACTGTGAAGAATCGAGAAGAAATCTAAAGAATAGTTTTACAAACTCTGTGGGCAAAACAGATTTAGTTGATCCGCTCTTTGAAGATAAAAGCCTTCTCTCAATTACTTATAGTATTTGTCCTGAGCCCCTTTAAAGATATCAGTGCTATTAACGCTTCTGATTAATCCCCTGGACCCGCTATTTATCCATGGATTTATAGAGTTATTTAAACGGCCAGTGTTAGAAGTGTCTTGTGTGTGAATAAAAAATACCAAGCTTCCTTTTTACCTCCCGCAAACATAATACTGTCATCGAGATGACTAAAAGTGTTTCTGTTATTCATTGTCTAGCTCACCCAAAATAATTATTTTAAAATACGAACAACACCTCGTACTCTGATAAGAGCTTCAGTCTAAAAGTGTTATGAAAACACGTTTCCACTAAAACACTTTTCAAATGCAATTTAAATACTCTGTGGTGAAGAAAAAGACCGAAAGAAACTGTACTTGAAGAGTGTTTTAAAGAATAAAAACAAAAATATGGGAAATTATAGCAGGGACGGGTTTGACTATGAAATGAAATGAAAAAGTTTTATTCAAAGTAGCGCAGAAGCTGCGGCTTAGTGAACGTTACAATTCAAACTAGGTGTCCATTTCAAAATCTAGATCATTTTGGAGAAAAAATGGTCAAAAAAACTTAGTCTTTTCATAGTCCTTAATTAACATAGTTTACATAATTATTATAAAACATAGAACTCATACATTGTCATCTAGATAATCCTTTATGTTATAGAAGCGCTTTTGGCACAAAGTGTGCTTAACATATCTTCAGGGATTTTATTATAGAAGCGTATACAATGCCCCATGAAGGATGTATTAACCTTTGCCAGCCTAAATAGTGGGAACGAAAGTTTATGTTTATTTCTAGTATTTACATTGTGTTGGCTACCCAAAGTTTTAAAGGTAGTGATATTTTTCCTGACGTACATAATGTTTTCATAGATATACTGACTGGCAACTGTCAGGATGTTAGTTTCTTTAAAGAAATCTCTTAACGAATCTCTACTGCCTAGCTTATAAATGAATCTGATCGCTCTCTTCTGCAAGACAAAGATGGTCTCAATATCTGCATCCCGTTCCCACAGTAGTATGCCATAGGACATAACACTAGTGAAGTAACTAAAATAAACAAGCCTAGCAGTTGCGACGTCAGTTAGTTCCCTAATTCTTTTAACTGCATATGCTGCTGAACTAAGCCTATTTGCTATTTTTTTAATACGAGGACCCCATTGAAGCTTTGCATCAATTGTGATGCCTAGAAATACAGTTTCATTTACAAGGTCTAATTTGTCATTCCCCAACATAAGATTGCTGTCAACCGCTTTGACATTTGGTAGAGTGAACTTTATACATTTTGTCTTCTTTGAATTTAACAATAAGTTATTGGTAGTAAACCAATTATGTACCCGAGAGAGAGCATTATTTGTACTGTCAAGGTACGTAAAGGTACGCAAGGTATGTCAAGGTTCTCTCTATGTAAGACATAGAAAGAAAATAAAGTTTTGGAAGATAAATATGTATTCAACGTCAGAACAGCGAAAGTATTAGAGTTCTTGCATATTTAAACCTGTTAAAAGTTAGATTTACTAAATAAAAAAAAATATTCTTGTTCCCCGATTTCGAACCACGTAACTAGAATTATTTTTCGACCTTATGAATAGTATAAGTCATAAAGAGAAAATGTAACCACAAGAGCGCTTTCACGTATAAGCGTTTTTGTCGCAAGTTTGAAGCCCTTCTGTGTCGCGCTGCAGTAGCGTGACTCGTAATCCATACATATTTGCTGCGGCGCGGCAGCCGCGCTTTGGTCACGCGTCAGACAGAAGCACGACTGCAGAGCTGCGAGCTTGCGGTAGCATGTACGACGCGTAGTCGCGTGCTATCAGCTGGCGTTAGATCAATGTTGCGAGTACATGAGTATTAAATAAGAAGTTGCAAATCACAAACCTAGACATGTTTGATAGCTACTGAAATATGAAAAAAAATTCTAAAATTTATACCTGAAATCCAATCTCGGTTAGTCTTGTAGGTTTTGGAAATAAAACCGCAGCAGAAGCAGCACAGCAGGTAGATACTATTCTCAAGGAGACGCCATAATTCGTAGACTGATTTTTCGGACAATCGAAGATAGTTAAAAATAATTCGGTTATTGTTTTTTTATCACTTTGAATACTGTTGTAAAATCACCAGTTACACATTTATTCTTAAGTAATGGATCTACCTTTTACTGCCTTTTTCGTCCTTATAGACTTTATTCGACGTCTTTATTCGTAATTATAATTTACACTTCGATTTATTAATAATTTTTATTCAATAATTACAATTCAAACGAACACAATAATTATAACACAATAATTACAATTCAAACGAACACAATAATTATAACACAACATGTACAATTGATAATCAACACAATTGTTTAATTGTGACATAACTATTAGTATAGCGCTCACTCTCAGGTTCTTATACATACTTATATTTTATGTAAGTATATCTTAATATATTCGACGTCGATGGTATCGGAAAAGTAAAAAAAATGGAGCAGCAGTAACAATGAGTCTCCGTTGGAATCCTTATTGGAAATAAGCTAGCTATCCCAAGTCCAACGCGCGTCTGCAGCGTGACTGTCGCTAGCGACGGCGCCGCGCTTATCCCCGCTACAGTCGCTATAATGTAAAGGATTCGCTACGGAGCGTTTCAGTCGCACGACAAAAACGCCTGTGTGTGAAAACGCTCTAATTGTTCATTGTGGCCTCTCCAATAAGATTAAAACTTTATTTTTGATAAAAAGTGCACACTTGTAAACAAGTGTGCACTTACACTATTTTTTTTTTTTATTTTTAATGCACTAACCCGTGCTAAGGAACAAATTTAAAAACCTATTTAGAGGCTAAAAATTTCACCCATGCCGGGATTCGAACCCGCAACCTAGTGCACACTTTTAAAAACCTCTAAATAGGTTTTTAAAAGTGTGCACTTTTTATCTAGCCCATGAATACAAAGCTTCGAAAAGGATTGGAGCAGTGATTTCAGCTGTACCCCTCTAAACTGAAGTCCAATGATTTTTTACAGCCTTTACAATCGACTTTGACTTATATTTCCTCAAGATGTCGTCGCCAACTGTATTCAATGCATAGCAAAGTTGTGAAAACCGGAAAGTGTGACGTACGAGTAACTGAATAAGTTTTTTGTCGATTTTCCAACGTCCAACACAAGCGGTGCCAGATTTATTGCTTTTGTCGTGAAGTTATGCATGTTGCCGATGCGTTGTGTGTTATTCTAAAAGATAATTTCAGGGTACCTCCCCTACATGTAAATGAAAGATGCAATATGTTTTTCGAAGTGATGTGGGGTATTGTTTGATTGTTCGTTTGAAAATATTGTGAGTCTAGACAGTTTTTGGTTTAGAGATCCGTCTTCGAAATAACAATTAAGTTCTCAAAAGCAAATTCTTGTTAGATTAAGGCGCCCCAGGCGTCAGAAGCCTTAGGGCGGCTTGAACACCGGGCGGCGGACAGTAAGACCAGCGACCAGTTTTGTAAGCCTCCACTAATCCGGACTTGGCCCCCGTGGTGGAGTATGGCCTATACCATCCTCAGGGAAGGGACTCGAGCCCCTTGGGGGGGACACAATGGGTTGATGATGATGAAGGCGCCCCCTCCTCCTTACCTCTCTAAACGGATGACGATTGGAGACACGTGAAAAAGCAATAATTATATTGAGCAATAGCTCATATGATAACAACCCTTTGTATGTGCCCATTGCTGGGGCACCGGTCTCTTCCAGAAAGGTTAGGCCATACTCCACGGGAGCCAAGTCCGGGTTCGTGCAGATCTGTAAGACAGCGGCGGGCCTTACTGTCAGAAGTTATCGAGCGTCTATAAGGTGTCTAACATGGCTTAAAGGCTGCCAATACAATTGAGAGCCGGCTCCGGCTTAGCATGCCTTACGAAGCGCGGAAGCTCTCGGAAAAAGTACCACAAGCGGTAGTCACGGGACAGTCACTGAGTCAACACCTGACCACGCCTGTTGTTGCTTAACCCTAGTGATTGATTCCACTCAATCGGTTAGACAACACTAAAAGGCAAACTATCACGCATGAGCAGACTTTTGCAAGTTAACGAGTAATAACCGACCAACTTATAAAAGGAAAGCTTTGTACAAATTACATTGATAAACACTCCGATGAAGTTGTTAGTTCTGTAAAGTACGGAGACAATTATTTTCACTAGCAGTGTGTGGTTCCAGGAGCAGGAAAGGTTCTCGATGGAACCCTGCGCTGTGCGTGGCTCGCCACGCACTTGGCCGGTTTTTTAATTTTCTCTGAGGCAAGGCATACGAAGACTCACAAAAATACTTCTTTATTTTTTTTCTATGACCGTTAATACTGTCCTGTAGCTTTTTCAACACGCCTTTCAACATCCCGTCAAAGACATCAAGAAACGCAAATGGCGTTGGCTCGGACACACCTTTCAAAGACCCTATCATCACATTACGAAGGTGGCTCTCGACTGGAAACCCGCCGGAGGCTCACGACGAAGAGACGAAGACGAAGGAGAAGGGAAAAACTTGGCTGGAGCTACCATTCCTAGCCATGAACAGAGATAAATGGAAAACCGCTATGTCAGCCCTAGACTCCACGGAAGAGTAAAGGCTCCAAAGAAGAAGAATTAAATACCGTCATGAAGAAAATTCAAAAAGTGTTCTAAGCGAGAGGCAAAAAGGAAAGTAGGCATTAAAAGTAAGTACAGTTGACAGCACATCTGAGTAACGTGCAAACATGTTGTGCTGTTACATAGCACCAAAAAGGACAGAATGAAATAAAATAGCGTGATTACTAGCACTCACACTCACTCACTTTTGAAAGCGCTCGTGGCCTAGCCGAACCGAGTGATTGGAACCAATCACTTGAGTTAATTAACAACAGTCGCGGTCAGGTACAGGATGGAAGACCATCCGGTGACTACCACTAGTGGCATTTTTCCGATCGCTCCCGTGCTTTGCAAGGCACGTTAAACCGTTGTTGCCGGCTGTCATGTAATGGCAGTCGTTAAGCCATGTCAGAGGCTTTATGGGCGGCTTGATAACTTCTGACAGTAAGGCTCGCTACTGTCTTACAATCCTTCACCAACCCGGACTTGGCCCCCGTGGTGGAGTATGGCCTAACCTTCCTGCGATGCAGGAAGAGACCCGTGCCCCAGCAGAGGGGACATACAGAATAAATTAAAATCGATGACTAAATGCTAGCTCCAATCTGCAGTTACTGCATGAAAACTAACCATTTCCGAGAAGACACGTCTATGTCATCGTTTTATGAGTCCGAGATTATTAAAGCACTGTTTATTGAAATACAGTCAATACGAAAGGTGCTCTGTTATAAATTATAAACTAACACGGCGAAGTTGGATCGATATCGAAATACTAGCACAAAAAATATACACGAAAACGGTGAAGTTGTTTCGTAGAAGCTCGATAATAAACACGAGATTTTTATGTTACTATGACATGTTAGATGACATGTTTATTATTGTGTGCTACTGTTGACGCCATGAATCTATTTTCTTCTTCTACTACTCTCTCTTTAAGAGACGGCGATAAAAGACTGTGCCCCTTGTATAGTCTGCTCGTATTGTACGTACCCAAAATTTTCAATTCATCATACTTACAAACAACTAACAACAGACATGTAAATCTGCGACCCCCATATTACAACTTACTAGTTAAACTCCTCGTCCATTGCGAACTTCCATCCATTTAAACAATTTATTTAAGTATTCTCAGGAGTTTCGAGACGTTTTGACAGCCACTCGAGGCGTGTCAACAAGGCTTCGGGATCAGGGAGATCAGAAGTCTCACTTTAAACACTCTCTATATATGGTCAATTATGCTATGCATACGGGTTATTTTGAACATCCATTAGTTGATGTTGAATGACTTTAAAATTTGGCAATGATATCAACCCTTTGTATGATGTCCCCACTGCTTCGACACGGGTCTCTTCCTGCATCGCAGGAAGATTAGGCCATACTCCACCACGGGGGCCAAGTCCGGGTTGGTGGAGGATTGTAAGACAGTGGCAGGCCTTACTGCCGGAAGTTATCAACCCACCCATAAGGCCTCTGATATGGCTTAACGACTGCCATTACATGGCATACGGCACTAAAGCCTTGAAGCACGGAAGCGCTAGGAATAAATGTCTCTAGCGGTGTCACGGTATGTTCAAACATCCAACACCGGACCGCTCCTGTTGTTGCTTAACTTAAGCGATTAATCCAATCTCACGATTCCACTGGGGCACGAGCGCTTCTAAAATAAAATTTGAAATTGACAATTCTTCAATAAAAAAAAAATTATCTATCAAATCAGCCCATAAACACGGCCTATTGGGCTTAGGCCGTTTCTCTCTTACGCCAACCCATAGGGTCCTTTGCTAGTCTCATCCAATTCTTCCCAGCCCTTTTTACAATGGCGTCGGCCCACCAGGTTGGAGGTCTGCCCATCAACCGCCGACTCTAGCGGCAAACATTCAGTAGTATGCCAACGGAGTGCTGGCCGCTCATTGAGGCATGCGGGGCCCTCGGTACATCCGGAGTTCCAGCAGTGCTGGAACTTCCAGGAATTTTCCGCGTTGAGAAAAGGCCTGACGGAATGACGTCACTACCATGGAAACATGGGCCGTTAGTGCCGGACTCAAGCTGCGTCGACACACTGGCACCTTCCCATGTTTCGCAGTGTATAAGGGCCGCTGGCTCGGCGGCCGGCGGCGCGGCGGCCGGCGGCGCGGCGGAAGGCGTCAAACGGCGGAAATGAGCAACCAATACATATTCGCGCCGTTCGGGGCAGAGAGAGAGAGTTCGGGGCAGTGGGCCCGAGAGGCCCCGAGGCGCGTTCGCTCTTTAAATTTCTGTCGACGCTTCTCATCGACGCCACGGGGACCGGAGGGCTGGCGCATACCTCGGCCAGAGGATAAGTCCGGCCATCCAAAGGGGGAACATTGCAAAGGGGTCAGTTGTTATCAAGCCGCCCATAAGGCCTCTGACATGGCTTAACGACTACCATTACATGACAACCGGCACCAAGGCTTAACGTGCCTTGTGAAGCACGGAAGCGTTCGGAAAAATTGCCACTAGCGGTAGCCACGGGACGGTCACCCATATTGCACCTGACCGCGCCTATTGATGCTTAACTTGAGTGATTGATTCCAATCACTCGGTTCGACAAGGCCAGGAGCGCTTCACGCGCGCGCCACGAAGTAAATGCAATTGGCGATATTATCGGGCGCTCTCTGTGCGTTTATACGTATCTATTTGTGGTATTACGTAAAGAGAAAGACTTATTGTTTAAAAGTTTCAAACATTTCACCAACAAATTAAAGTAATCGTGAAACTGATAGATAAAGTAGAAAATTACTAAAAATATATTTTTTATACTTGTAATTTGCTAATGTAATTAATGTATAATGTAATTTGCTATTGGTAAAATTAATTTTAAACAACATAAGCTTTGTAGGAAAAAGGGTCCTGGCGGTTTTAAAAAAACTAACTATTAAATTATTATTATAGTAAGCACGTAACATTTTAGACTCAAAAAATTTAAAAACTATTTCCAATATGCACGGCAATATTGTAAGAGCGAGACGTTAATTATTATCCAGTCCTTTTCTTTAATTAACAGGATTATTTATATGTATTTATTTGGAGCGGTGTAAAACGCCGGTTTCTCAATCGGGAGATCGTAGGTTCGAACCCCGATCATTGATCTCATCGATCATTGATCTGATAATGTACCAATGACGGTGTTTTTTAAGTTATGTACATTTGTGAAATTATAGTAGCCATACCATTCGTTGTCTGAGAAGGACAACATCGTAAGAAAACCCTAGTGTCTGAAGTGTTAACGCACCTCAGCGCTTGCTACGTACAATGGCCCAACTATGAGGCTAAGTGCGGAAACCTCAGGTCAAACAGACTTGAGTGGAGAAGTTACACAATAGCCCCTGCCTGAGAAGCAGGATAGCACGAATCACGCGTTTTGTAGCGATTAAATGTCAGAATTTGACAATATATGTACAGGAGATCGCGACTTTTGACATTTCAAACGCGCAACTGGTCTGAAGTAAAGGCCGCGTTCTGTTTGTTTCTCTTGTCAGTCGTCAACATAGCTTTCACTTGTTTGTCGGGAATTTAATCGCACAAACTTCCTGCTCCCGTTTTTATACTGCTTCTACATAGAGGGGTTTACAAACAAACTCAACTGCGTCCACTCAACTCCGTCCACTTTTTAGGGTTCTGTACCTCAAAAGAAATAACTCTAACAGAACTCTTAAAGGATCACTTCGTTTTTTGTCCGTCCATCTGGCTGTCTCGTCCTTTATCTTGCCCTTTATCTCGGAAACACTGGAGGTAGTGAGTTGAAATTACAACTGTATACGCAGATCTAGAATCCCTCGAAGTTATGGAAAAATCATACTCGATCCAAGTTCCTAATAAGAGAAGCGGCCGATAAGCCACAAAAAGACTTTTTTTTCCGTTGACATAGAACTTAAAAATTGGCAAGTAATAACGTCTTATGCTGCGAACACTGGAAATATTAAACTTTTTTTTATATAACCTATAAACGTCCCACTGCAGAGCACAGGCCTTCTTTCAGAGAGAGATTTATGATATGTAAGTACCTAGCTACTGTACAGAACCCTCAGTGCGCGAGCCCGACTCGCACTTTTCGGTTTTTTTAACCTGTGAAAGCCATTTCATTGCATGGTTATTACTTTGTGTCGGAATAAAATAAAAAGTTGCAAACTTTACTCAATCCCATGATAAACAAGCACTAAGAAACGCAGTGATAAACAAAATCAACTCTGTACGGAGTTCATTGCAAGCAAACATGACTTTGTACAAAATTATAAGTGTAGTTTCGCGATTTCGAAGATCTTCCCTTAGTTAGCACTGAGGTAATGCTGGTAATGATTAGTAGAACCCTCTGTTAGTCGGATGTATTTTCTCTCTCTCGTAATGAATAATTGAATGCTATAACCCTTTTTGTATTCTTCTTCTTCAGGCTATATTAGTCCACTGCTGGACATAGGCCTCCCCTAATGAGCGCAAGATTGTGCCATCATTGGGGGTAATGTCCATAATCCCCACGCTGGGCATGCGGGTTGGAGATCGCAATTTGGTGGAATTGTACTGCAGGCGGCGCTGCTGCCCACCCCCCGGTTTGTGTCCCTTAGTCGCCTTTTACGACACCCGCGGGAAGAATTTGGGTTTGTGCTACTTTAGGCCGACACCACACAGCTTGTACTAAGCAGGTGGAACCGACCTAAGTATTTGGCAATCGTTACGTTAAGCACGACGATTCGATCGAGATGTTGATGATATACTTCCTTTGTATGTCCCCACTGCAGGGGCACAGGTCTCTTTCTGCATCGCAGGATGATCAGGCCACACTCCACCACGGGGGGCAAGTCCGGGTTGGTGGTGGATTGTAAAACAGCGGCGGGACTTAGTGATTAAGGAGTTGATCTATTCTAGACGCAACATAGAATCCGATACATTCATACGAGCAAAATATGCTTTTTACTGCAATAATTTGTGGCATAGCACAGCACCTTTAGGTAGCCCCTGTCCGCTTGCAATTTTTACGTAGTCTATAAACGTCCCACTGCAGGGCAGAAGCCTTCTCTCTGAGAGAGCGAGAGATTATGGGCTTAATTACCACCTGTGCCTACTGCGGATTTGCAATTGCAACCGCTGAGGTATTTGAACAAATCAGACACTTAGGTTTCTCACAATGTTTTGCGTATTGCTACTATATATAACTTCGCAAATGTACATAACTTAAAAAAACAAAGTCATTGGTAGTGTAACAATGGACTTTGATGAGAGAGACCCAGGTTCGTTTCAGCTTGATATACCTCTATGGAACCCCTTGAGGCTGTGAGGTAATGTAATTGCATCGGTTAGCGCAGTACTAGTATAGTACAGTTTATTTCTTGTCCCCGTATATGGTTGCCTGGAAGAAATTGCTTTCAGTAATAAGTAAATTTGTTTAAAAACCTATTTAGAGGCTAAAAATTTCACCCATGCCGGGATTCGAACCCGCAACCTCTGGCTATCCGTACCAGTCTGGTACGGATAGCCAGAGGTTGCGGGTTCAAATCCCGGCATGGGTGAAATTTTTAGCCTCTAAATAGGTTTTTAAATTTGTTCCTTAGCACGGGTTAGTGCATTAAAAATAAAAATAGTGTAAGTAAATTTGTACTATATTTTTATATAATTTTTGTTACTATAATTTCTAAGAACAATAAAGAATATTCTACATAATTATCTATCTATCTACTATCTAGCTGATTCAAGGAAAAAGAATCTGGATTGTACCCCATTTTTTTAATATAAACCAACAATTTTGGGTGTGCACAATAAATATGAATAACTGGCATAACTCACATTCGCAGAGGGTGATTTGGACAGCTGGGGGCTCTGTAGTAGCTTTTTGCTTGACTTTACTTTTGTCAGATTGTTTCTATGCAATACATTACTTCCTTAATGCACTAACTCATGCTAAGAACAATTTTTAAAAACCTATTTAGAGTCTGAAAATTCCACCCATGCCGGGACTCGAACCCGCGACCTCTTGCTAACCGAGGTTTGAAATTTCACTGATGCCGGTAAGTCGCCCATTAGCTTAGTTGGGAGAGCGCTGGCACGGTTAGCCAGAGGTGGCGGGTTCAAGTCCCGGCATGGGTGGCATTTTTAGCGTCTAAATAGGTTTTTAAGAACATGTTTTATTTATCAACTCCTAAATCGATATAACAATATATCCAGAATATTATTCAATAGCCAATTCAAAAATATCGCACACGTTGGGGTGGATGAAATTCATCCCTATTTTGGTGTAGGAGAGGTACGATATCAAAGTATTTATTCATTGATAACAATGATAAATCCACACAACACAATCACGGATATTTATATCTGACGCCAATTTCGGCTTTCTAGTATTAATTGTCACTGATGTAAAATTATAGACATACAGACAAACAGACGGACGGACGGATGGACGGTGATGGCGAAACAGTAAGGATTCCTTGTTGAATATGGAACCCAAACAACATTACCCAACTTCACGAGCAGCAGAGCAAAAGTAATAAAATATCGTATTAAAAGTCTCTTTGAAGCCCAAATGCTATTAAAACAGAGTCGGTTTACTTTACCAGAGGTCTAGAAGGCATAATATATTTATTAGTCCTGCAATGTTAACGTAAACAAAAACATATCAAACGTTGTAGTTTTTTATTAGTAAACTGGTGGCTGAGAGCTTATATACATCTCGTATTTTTACCCGACTGCGGCAAAAGGAGGGTGTTTTTGTTGAAGGTATGCTTTTCGAGTGTATGTGTGTATGTATGTATATTTTTTGGTTACGCTCTGTAGCTTTCACGGCTTGATCGATATTAAATTGCTTAGCATACGAGGGCTGCTACGTATGTATGCGGAATAGAAAAAATAAACAAATGTATATGGCTAAATATGATTTTATTGTTTTTCAAAGTATTCTCCACTATGATGGATGCACTTTTGCATTCGATGAAACCAATTTGTAAAATACTTTTTCCACTCTGAGGTATCTCCAAAACGTGCTGTTTGAACGCATCTACGGCATCTTCACGGGTCAAAAATGGTTGACCACGTAATGTATTCTTTACATTTGGGAATAAATAGAAATAATTGGAAGCCAAATCAGGGCTGTACGGTGGATGACCCATCAATTCTATTTTTTGACCATCCAAAAATGTAGTTATTTCCTGAGATGTACGACAGCTGGCATTGTCATGGTGAAGTATGATTCTGCGTCGCTGTTTGTTTTGGCATATTTCTTCAAATACTTCCGGCAAACAAATGGTTGTGCACCACTCCGAACTAACCGTTCTGCGATTTTCCAGTGGTACTGTAGCCACATGGCCATTAATACCAAAAAAGCAGGCCACCATTTGCTTTACAGTGCTTTTTGCACGAGCCACTTTCTTAGAGTTTGGCTAATTTTGAAACACCCAAACTGTTGATTGTTATTTAGTTTCGGGATCGTACGCGCAGATCCAGGATTCGTCACCTATGTAGATATTATAAACAGATTCTGAATCGCCTTTGTTGGATTTTTTTAAGGTTTTCTTGCACCATTCGACGCGAGCATCTTTTTGATCCTGAGTTAAGTTGTGCGGGATCCAACGCGAACAAATTTTTTTTTACAGACAAATGTTCATGTAATATCCTATGAATGCTCGTCATACATATGCCCAGAATAGCCTCTATCTCGCGATACGAAACCTGGCGGTCTTGCTTGCATTATTAGTTTTCGCACAGCTTCAATATTTTAGAAAGAAAAAAGAAAGAAAACATTTATTTTGTGACACAACCACTGATTTCGGGCGACCTACTTTAACTTTGTCCGTGAACTTACTGAGCCCGCGATTAAACTCACTAAACCAGTGATACACAGTCGTTTTTGATAGAGCTTCACCACCAAAAGTCGAAGTTAATTGATCTACTCACTGTTGTTGCGTTAAACCACGTCGAAAATCGTAATAAATCATAGCACGAATATTTTCACGAGTGAGTTCCATTTTTTCAGCGATATGACATTTTAAACCCAACAAAAACAAAACACTAATGTATATAAGAGAAAAAGATTAGCGCTCAGTATTTAAAAAAAGAACGAATTTGACCATGATGGAGGTCAGACATTGCGTTTAAAATTATTGGAATCCCAGATTCCGCATACATAAGTAACAGCCTATGTATGTATGTGATATGTGTCAAAAATATTAAAACTTCATGTTTCGGATATACTTCGACCAAATAAGGTATGTATTAGCAAAGTCCCGGGCCTACACCGCGGGGATACAGGTTACAAAATGTTACGAAACTTTTTTGAAGCGCTCGTAGCCTAGGCGAACCGAGTGATTGGAATCAATCACTTGGTGCAGGCGCGGTCAGGTACAGGATGGGTGAGCGTCCCGTGACTACCGCTAGTGGCATTTTTCCGAGCGCTTCCGTGCTTCTAAAGGCATGTTAAGCCGTTGGTGCTGGCTGTCATTTAATGGCAGTCGTTAAGCCATGTCAGAGTCCTTATGGGCGGCTTGATAACTTCTGACAGTAAGGCCGCCACTGTCTTACAATCCTCCACCAAACCGGACTTGGCCCCCGTGGTGGAGTATGGCCTAATCTTCCTGCGATGCAGGAAGAGACCCATGCCCCAGCAGTGGGGACAAACAAGGGTTGATAATATAACATAACTTTTTTCACGGAGTCGGGTGTTTTTTTTTTCAGTTTATTTATTTCTCTCCAAGGCCAGTTCACGTACTAATTACTCACAGCACAAAATAGGATGAAAAGCGGAAACCAATAAATCAATCATCTTAATTGATAGTGCTTTTGGGACCCACTAGCGACAACCTAGCACTACGGACCTGTGACTAGCATGCCAATAGCGGCCGTTTTTTAGCGTGAATTTTCAGCTATCTAGTCCTGGGTTTTTACCCTATTGTGCCAGAAGGAGGGTCATGTTTTAACCAACTCCGCCTGAGGGACGTCCTTTGAGTGTATGTATATTTTTTTGGAACTGCTAAAGAAATTTGCATCGTCAGAATCGTCTTAACTGTAAAAGTGATACTGGGCATATAAAATTATCTAATGTACCTATAGTTGCAGGGTTGTTATGGAAATTCGATTTTTGCACCGCTATTGTTGCTTGATCTGAGAATATGTCGCCGGCTAAATAATATAGCAAAGCAACGAAAAAAAACTCTAACATATTTACATACCATATAAATTATTGTGAGTCCCTCAAAATATTTCTAAGCGTTTGAAAATCACGCTGTGATTATAATACATCACAAAATATTGTAATATTACGATAATTTTATCATGACTCACATCATAATTATATCACTATTGTCGTCAGGCTGTTCTAGTCCACTGCTGGACATAGCCCTCCCCTAATGAGCGCAACACTTTGAGCTATCATTGGGGTAATGCCCATAATCCCCACGCTGGGCATGCGGGTTGCAGATCGCAGTTCGTTGGAATAGTACTGCAGGGGGCGCAGTACTATTGCTGCCCACCCCCCGGCCTGTGTCCCTTAGTCGCCTTTTACGACACCCGCGGGAAGTTTATTGGGTTGGTGCTATTCTCCAGGCCGACACCACACGGAAAGAAATTATCAATATTGTCACATGTTTATGTATACGATGATAAAATTGTCACAGTACACAACACATATAATTTATAAAATGTATGAATACACACCTAAAATTATGATAGTGTTATGTGTGTAATGTTACAGCTTTTAATTACAACTACACACCTATTACCAGCGCAATTTATCGTCCACAATATTCCCATCAAGATACCAGATCGTTTATAGTCTCAGGCCGAATATGCCAGAGCAAAACAATTAGCCCAGAACCATCCACGGCAACCCCTACTCATGTTGCTTACAGTACCTACGTTAGTTCTTACTGAGTGCACCGTATCTAATTTGACGCGATAAATGAATATTTTCAGTATTTAACGTAAGAAACTGAAATATACAGGGCGTCTCACGGCTATGCCACATGGAGGGAGAGTACCTTTAATTGAAAAATTTTACTGAAATAAGACATTTTAATTTCAAAAACAATCTAAACCGCATTCATAGATTTTTAAATAATTAAACGGTTGAACCGGGAATCGCACCCGCTATACGAGAAAAAAATTACCCTGTAGCTTTATCACACCGATTTATGCTTAATAACATACTATCAGAAATAAAAGGTGGACCATGAATTTTAACATTTTTAATACAAAATTAATCAATTATTCAAATGCTTCTTTCAGTAAAATATTCCATTTACAGTATTAAAGGTACTTTCCCTCCACGTAGCATGGCCATGGGACGCCCTGTATAGACTTTGCTAAGTAAGTGTTAATCTACTTCTATTGACAAAAACTGTACAAAGTAGCTTTCTTAGCATATGAATTACAAATTAATGTAAAGTAATACTAAATTAATAACTAAACTAAACTCTAATTAACATAAACTACCTAATAAAAATACCTAAGTAAGTATGTAGGATGGCTGCAAAATTTGCAAATTAAAAAAATATTTTCCGCTTATAATTCGGAACGGTGAAAACGCTATCCGCCATGTTTAAAGCATCTTTGATTTGTAAACAAACATTTGTCGGCCAGAGCCAGTGGACATAGATCATTATAGGACTTACACTAAAGTGATCTTCACATAAATACACCCGAGTTTCAGTCGATAAAGTCACAGATTAAAAAATTATCGGGGTCTCTTTTAGCAAGTTTAAGCGAATTTTTCGAATATTTATTTCACTCGGTACACGAATCCACAACTTCCTGGGGGTCTTTATTGACATGTTATTCTCAAACAATGCAATAATGATAATTGCTATATTTTGCATGTAAACTCGAAATCGAAATCATGGTTGCGTTGTTGTTATATCATTATGCTCAGAAATCACTCACAGATATTGAATGTTAAACTTTGTTTACAGGCCTTGAAGTCTTCAAACCATAGAAAAAAATGGCTCACCGCGTTGGCTGTTTAGCAAGTCAATGTTTTAAAATATATTTTTTTTTGTTGCCCTTAGGTCCCCACAAAATATAATAAAATATTTTTTGGTCTAATGGAAGAGACATTTGCCATTTAAGACTTACTTGAAAAGAGAGTCAAGTAGCGGATTCTATGAACGTTGCAGACATGCTTTGCTCCTAAAATTACCGGTACTTTACCTATAAAAAGGGCAATTCCACAAGCACTTTAATTAACTGCCTCCTTAAGACACAAACATGCCTCCTTAAGAATGACACCCGATCAACGACTTTGACCTCCCTTTTTCGCTCGAGCAACATGTACGTCTCTCCTCTTAGTGCCACTCACAATTTTCCGAACAGTACTCCGTCCCTTTTCGATCTCATTGCAGTATCATCTTCCAATCATGTTGCTATGCATGGCCAATGCTCCGCCGACGCATTCTCGTATCACGATTTTTTGTTATTTCTATCATATAAAATTCGTCCCGAGAATTCTTCTCCAACGCAACTTTCGTGGCATGGATCGCAGTAAGCTCTTAGACGATGCGTCTAAAATTTACTGGTCACTTGTTATCATTAGGGAGACCGTCGGTGAGCAAGTCGAAATGTTTAATTTACTTCTCACGCAGCTGTATGATGTCCACGCTCCTGTTCGAGCTGTAAAGATGAAACATCTGCCGGCACCAAGGCTAACGGATGAGATCAAATCTCTTTTATGTAAAAAATCTCAGGCTAAATCTAGATTTAAATCTCGGCCAACTGACTTAAACAGGGACAAGTATGCGATTATTCGAAATCGCTGCAATAAGGTGTGTAGGGATGCACAACGACGCCACATTCACAAATCTGTTGAAAATGGAGATCTAGCTAAAGTTTGGAAATTTCTTCGATCTTTAGGAGTTGGAAAATCTCGTCAAGATTCTATTTCAAAAGATTTAAACATTGATTTATTAAATCAACATTTTTCCTCTGCGTCTGCCATTGATGGAGCTAAAAAATCTGAAACACTCAATCTCATTTCCTTAGTTCCAAATCCTGATCATTCTTTTTTTAGTCTGAGTCCATTTTTGGATTGTGATGTTAAGACAAACAGCATCTCTATCACGTCTAACGCTGTTGGTTGTAATAATATCAGCCGTAACATGTTGATACCGATCCTGGACTTAATTGCGCTGATAATAACCAAAATCCTAAATAAATCAATATCCTCTGGAATATTTTCGAAAACGTGGAAGGAAGCCCAAATCACCCCTTTATCTAAAAATTCCAACCCTTCTTCCTTCTCCAAATATCGGCCTATATCCATCCTGCCATTCCTGTCCAAAGTCCTTGAACGTCTTGTCCATTCCCAGTTAAGTTATTTCCTTACAAAAAACCATCTCCTCAATCCTCTCCAATCAGGTTTCCGCCTCGCACATAGCACTGTTACGGCGCTTATTAAAATAACGGACGACATACGTTTGGGGATGGAGGAAGGGCAGTTGACAGTTTTGTCGCTGCTCGACTTCAGCAACGCATTCAATGCCGTCGATTTCGACATTTTGCTGGCGTTGCTTTGTTCTCTTAACATATCTCCAACGGTAATTGACTGGTTTCGTAGTTATTTACACGGACTTGATGAGTTTTTCTCAAAATGATGCGGAAAATCTGCCGGTATCCCGCAAACGGCGTGTTGTCTCCACTTCTCTTAGCAATTTTCATCAACAGTATCTCCCACAAGTTATCTTCTTCCTACCACCTTTATGTAGACGATCGTCAAATATGTACACAATCTCCACTGAACCAACTTCATTAAGCAATGAATGCAACAAATAGTGACCTTGCGCATATTCTGGATTGGAGTGTGGCACATGGACTGAATGTAAATCCAAAAAAAACCCAAGTTATAATTATTGGTAGTCCCTGATTTATCTCCAGAGTTGATGTGAGTTCCTTACGACCTATCTTGTTTGGTGGTATACCCATACCGTTCAGTTCAGCGGTAAAAAATCTGGGGATCTTGTTCGACACTACCTTATCTTGGGTTCCTCAGTTGGAAATGGTAAGTCGGAAGATGTTTGCATCCGCAGGTTCACTTCGGCGTCTCAGCAATTTCCTTCCTACGGCTACCAAAATTGTGTTGGCTCAGTCTCTCCTTTTACTGATTCTCGACTACGCTGACATCTGCTATCCTCACAGAGGAGCAACTAAATAAGCTTAAGCGTCTCCAAAACTTTTGTATCCGGTTCATATTTGGTTTACGCAAATATGACCATATTTCTGAATATTGAACTAAGCTCAAGTGGCTCCCCATTCATCTCCGCTGGAATGCTCACATTCTTTCTCTCCTCTATTGCATTTTGTTCAATCCAGCTACCCCATCCTACCTTAAAACTCCCATCCACAGTACAAAATTTTATGGCTCCTCTTTCACGGTTCAGGCAGTCCATTTATGGAATGATCTGCCCGTTGAAGTGAGAAAAGCAAAGTCCTTGGCTTGTTTTAAGGCACTGATGAAATCCCACTATCTCACTGGATAAACTGGAAAACTGTTGCTTATTATGTATTAATTGTATAAGTATATATTTTTAGGTATTTATGTATATTACTATTTAAGTATAGGTATGTTGCTTACGTGGCTTGGCATGAAGTAAAGTACATCATGATTTCGCGAGTGTTTAATTGTACATGTACTAGTCAAAAGGTAAAAAAAATCCTTAACAGTTCTACCTAACGTAAACGTAACGACGACCACCGAGCTCAGCATGAACTCAACAACATATCCATATAGCTACTACTACAAATACTAATTTATGTACTAACTTAATACTATATAATCTACAGACTACGGCATTGACCCGCCTACTCGTCTTACTATTATAGCTAGTTGTTGCTTTATTTTCATTTCACTTATATTATTGTCTACCTGTATTCCATTTGATATACTCGTACTAATATGCACAATTGGCATCCTTGTCACCTAGTTACTCTACATCATTGCTATTTAGTGAAAAATATTTATGGGTTCAGGTTTAATATTGTCCTGTAGTAACTTTTTGTATAAACTTTAGCCTGTTTCCTGTTTTTTTTTTCCAAATAAATAAAAAAAAAAAAATGGAACTAGAATCAACAGCAGTAACTACTATGCAGGCGGGACCCAACTTTGCAAGTATCTAGATTGGTCCCACCTACTTACCCACTACCTGCCTTGTAGTTAATGGTTTGTTATGCTCAGCAGTCCGGTTTTTACTTTATTTTCATTTCAGTTTCATTTTAAGATTATTTTTATGTGTAACTAATCCCGTAGTAACAACAGCAAATAAAAATAATCTAAAATTTTCATGTCGAAGATGAGAAATCGTAAGTGGGGCCCCTGAAACTGTAATATCCCGGCGGTATGGATCTCTGTAACTCAATTACTTATCTTGCAGTGGTCTGGAGAGCAGCCCATAATTTAGGTGACTGCGAGGACCACGTTTGTGGTATAATCGAATTAGGGGCAGTACTGTTAAACGTAAATTCAACTCAGTCGAGGAAAACCGGCAATCAGGACATTCGGACTGGAGCTGGCAACTTGTAGGTCTGTATAGAAGAAGATTTACAATCGGCGTCCGCTCTCGATCATAATTGTTTTATTATTCATTTTAACTTTTCTGAAAATGCCTAAATTTAAATTTTTTTCAGTCCTTTCTTTCCAATAAGAGCTAGTTTTTGAAAGTACACTATTTTCGGTCGCGATGACGGTAGCTATCAAAGAAAAATTGGCGTGCTATCTCGATCGTTATTGTGGTGTGTGAATAACGTTTTTTTTATTAATTTTAACTTTTCTGAGAATACCTAAACTTCGAATTTATTCGTTCTTCTATTTCCAAATAAGAGCTAGTTTCCAAAAGTACAATATTTCCGACCGGCAAGATGGTATAAATGCTTGTAGAAGTGGCACTTGCTGGATACCTCAACCAGCAGTCTAGCTAGATCCAGCAAATTTTAGCACGCCAAACGCAGGCCATGCAGTTCCCTTCTAGAAATCTTTTTTTATTACAGAAAACTCTGTTCAAAACAACAGCTTATATAAAGTTTTACATACAAGCTACTTTTCCCGCTACTGGCAAAATCGTTTCTACCTAAACGCAAATAAATGCATGATATTATTTCGCAGTAAAGTTTTATTACTGTGTCGTCAAAAGAAAGGTTTGTACTCATTAACTTAGACGAGTCACAAAATTAATAGTAAGCAATTAACTGATACATTGTGAAGACTGTGATTAAAGAGCTCCTAAAGCTTAGTGAAATTGTAATTTAGTAGTTAGATAGAGAAGAAATGTATTTACGCTTTAAGACATACATAAAGATACACACTTTGATCACCTAAACTACGTAGATTTTGAATATAAAAATAAATCATAATAGATAATCACAAATCTAATCATAGTAGTAGTAAATATAGCAATATTTTCAGTTAATTGTAAATCCTACTGAAACTGATAACATACCTGAGTACATACATACATAACCTCACGCCTGTATCCCAGAGGGGTGGGACTGCCACTTGCCTGAGTCTATCTTTGTAATACCATAACAAGAAGGAGAAGACGTAACCATTTATTGCACCAAACATAAATACACATATTTGTTCACCACATCGCACTCTTAATAAAATACAGGCCTAACTCAAAAAAGCAAGTTTTTGGGAAATCATGAAAAACGATCGCGCAGTCACGACCTTGTCTCTTTATTTGTAAATAAAATAAATATTTACTGATGTATAAAATATGTTACAACTATTTCAAGAAGCCTATTAACCACATAATACCTGTTTGTAGTTTATTTTGTTTTTAATTATGTGTAAGTATTTTTTTTAAATATTATAAAAAGCCGTTTTGAGTTAAGCCCATTTTCTTTGAAAATCATAACCAATTATTGTAACTGATAGTAGCTCATTAAAAAATTAGTCTGTTTTCTTTGAACCCGTTAGATTTCGTTATGAACTCATTAAATAATTAGTCTGTATATGAATAACATATGAAAACACATTTTCAATTTAAGTCTCTTTAATCAAATTTTTGGACCATGAATACAAGAATTATCAAAAACAAAACAATCATCACAAAAGGAAACTCTTCGTAAGAAATAAGATAAATGATTAGCCTCATTTTGGTATGTATAGTTATCATAATTTTGCTTAAACTAAGTAATCCAACAATGGTATTGCTGACAATACTAATCTACCTGGTACTTTTAGAGTCTTTAAAAAAATAGTGTAAATTATTTTAAGAGAACTCATCAATACAAACAACTGTTATTATAGGACCAAAACTGAAATCTTAAAAAAAACAGCTGTTTCCTATTAAAGTGCAATACTAATTTCAAGTAATTTTACGGAACAAGTGATTATTTTAAATATTTTTAGGTTTTCTCCTGCGGTAAAAGTTGTTTTTATTGACGAGTTCAATATCCTATTAAAATATTATACAAAATTTTTTAAATACCCAATATGACGTATGAGCTTTGCTCTTTATCAGTCAAACATAACACAAATGAACAACAAAAAATATACTTCAGCTTATGAATACTCAAGATTAATTAAAAAACAAATGTGAGATACAACTTCAAAACTACGTAGGTAAATATGGCTTTTACTTATTAATGTAAAAACTTTAATTATTATTATATTTCTTCAAGCTGAGTGTTGCAAAAAGATCCTATAAAACCAAAAGGAGGTCACGATAATTCAGTAAACCACTTTTATGGAACCAACAACAAGGTTTCATCTTGATAAAATATTACATGTGGAAAAGCTATAATTTTATTGATGAAGTTTGCTATCTATCTATAGAAGACTTTTTTTCAGTTCTATAGGATTTTCTTGCAACACTCTGGAGATCAACGATTTGCTTACTAGGCTAAATAGTAACTTAGGTGATACCTATTGGGTAATCAGTCTCAAAATAGATAATAATATGTAGCATACTTTTTTGCATTACCTTGCATCCCTGAAGACGAAAAAAATTATAAAATCGAGGCATAAAAGTCTGAGTAAAAATTGGGAATTAATTGTTTTGCAATCAACTCTCTAAGGTCTCTTTTCTTGTTTTCGCCGAGATCTTGCTTTTCTGTATATGCTGGGACTGGCTTCAGATCCCTCAAAGGGACCAGCTTTTTGCGTTTATTTCTGATGCACACTTCTTGATACTCTTTTTCTTTGTATGAATTCTTTACGAAGAATGAAAAGGGTGAACTTTTGACTACCTTAATTACCTTCAAATCATTCCATAAAACAGTACGCCCATCAGTACTCTTATTAAAGTTCGAGCCCCAGTCTTCTTGAAGTTTCTTTACGTCTAAAAACGACTCAAATGTCAATTCGTGCACACAAAATTTCTTCCCAGTTTTTTTTGCATTCTTCATTATGGCGACGTATTGATGAGGGGAATATATTGGCCCAGATTTCAAATTTTTCTTGATCTCCTTTTCAATAAGGCTATGAATATTGTCACCTTCATTTTGCGTGTGCCCTTTGATAAGGAATTTGTGGGTTATGGATTCGATGTTTAAGTGTGTCACCACATAAAGGTAAAGCGCCACCATAAATTTATTTTTATTTTGCCCACAGCAATTGTCGGAATACAGCACTAAATGAACGCCACCATCGTCTGCTGATTCAGAAGAAATCTTCTCAAATATCTTCAATAAACATGAGCCAATTTCATTGGCGCCTCTTTTAGCATCAGTTTCATTCCAAAAAAAGCAATGAACATCGTCATACGCATCTTTAATCTGGCCTTCAACTTTCTTGTTTAAAAAGCTGACTGTAAAATTGTAGCTGTTTAATTTTGATTTATAGAAAAAGGCAGATGTATCCCCTTTAGGAGATTGCAAAACAGCTTGCAGGTCAAACACAAGAACTTTGTATTTATCGTCTATCTTTAAACGATCTGCGTATTTCTCTTGACGGCTCAATAGTTTTTCTTCCAAATGAGCATCATAAGATTCCTGAATTGATATTTTCTGCTCAGCCGATGAGTTCAGATACTGCAGACACAAGTCACATTGATCCTTCCTCGGTTGGAAAAAAGAAATGTTATAATCATGTGTAAACACTTTATAAAAAGTGCAATATTTTCCGGATGGTCTGTGGTTCTTGTTTTGTGTCTCTTGAAAATCTTTGAAGATATCTGATATTGTTTTGCCGCCATCTATATATTCGCGAGTTGAAGTTTGCCTCGTGTAGTGGGATTCAATTCTCGGTATTGCCTCAATGAATTTCTTCATATCCGATATGATTGATTCATCGACTTTTGCATGATTAGAATGCTTGCCCCTCAGATCATTAACCAGTACACCATGAGCGTCAATTTTGGATTTGACTGTGCGTATAACACGATCAGATATGTCCAATGTTCTCATAAAGAACATCTTACATACTCTGATTGATTTACCGTCCACTAAGAAATGGAATGCTTGGTTGCACTTCCTTGGGTGCTCGGCATTTGTGTACTTGTACCTCGGTTTGATGTCGGTCATACAAGACATTATAAACGATCTCTGCTGATGAGTTTCACCGAGGTTCCAAAAGACATCAAAAATGGCTTGTCTTTGATCGGCAGTTATCTTTTCAAAACATTTGATTCTGCATTTGTCTGTACATGGCGATTTAACATTGCGAGGCCCAGCGATTTTGTTTTTCTTGGTTATATATTCTTTTCCTGTATTTCTCAAAGTTTTTGCCCTATTTTGTTTCCAATCTTTTTCATTCCTTTTGCGTTTTCTTCCTTTTTTGTCTTTATCTATTTCTTCTCGTGTACCCTCTCCTGCTGTAGATACTTCTCTCATTACTTGTATTCTTGATTCTTCTGATGTTGAGGGTTCATCATTGTTTACTTGCATTGGATTATCACCAAATGTATCTGTTGTCAGCCCTTGGTTCAAATTTGTTTGCTCTTTGTGCTGTTTACTGCAAGCTTCTTGATCGGAATCGGAGCTATCGGAAGAAGAATCCGAAGTTGAAGAAGAACAAGAAGTTGAAGAACTGCTTGAACTAGACAACCTTGACGGATGTGACGGATAGACTGGCTTATGTTTGTTTTGCTTTGGAAGAGTATATGTTGGGTCTTGATCACTGAAGTCTGTGTCACTGTTTTCAAAGTTTGGTTGATTCTCAACAGAGCAAACAGATTCCAATTTTGAGAAATATTCATCCACGTTTGAGTAACGCAGATTTTCTGGTTTATTTGTTACATCTGATAAAACCTGAAACAAGTTTTTTTTTATTATATAACTAAGCACTTGTTGGTACTTAATTAGGTACCTATCTAATAGTGTAAGTAACCGCAACTTCTTTCATTAAGTTTTCGTAGGCATATAGAAATAATACTTCAATTCCTTATCAAGGTAGGTTATCAAAATGAATTAAATAATTATCAACTCTCACCGTCACACCAATCTCAGCAGAATTTTCAGTCGGTTCAAACGGTTCCATTTGTTCAGATGAATTAACAACTTCGATTTCATTCTGCACTCGTGCTTGGTCTTGAGCCTGGACCAAGTCCAATATTTTTTTAGACCTCAAAGACGACATTCTGAAACTAAAATGCAGTTTTCTATAAACAGGAACGTTACTGAATATTCTTAATATTTAGACGAATAGAGACTTATCAATGAAATAACAAATCTACAATTAGTTTGTTTTTATTTCGTAATTTTTTTTTTGTAAAATAAAGACTGATCTATCAGTGAGTCTGATATTTTGCAATGAATTTTATTAGTAAACAGACTGATGTTGGAATGGAACGACATTTTAGTAAAATAATACACAGCTTTTTAAAAGAAAACTGACCTACCTCTTAGTCGGTCTCATAGTAGGTGTATTTTTATTGTAATAAACAGACTTATTCGTCAATGATCCCGAACATTTTACATCAAACTTGCTAGTAAACTGACTTAATGTCCATTCGGTCCTATTACAACAAAAATAAATCATGAAACTTACCATTACTTTTAGAAGTAAATAGGTTCAACACTGATTCGGTCTCCGTTCACTTAAACAATAACACGTTCACACTTGTGATGCCTGACGCAAACTGTCATGAGTCTGTGTTGTGACAAAGGTATTGAAAAAAATACATGAGTGTGAAAGAGACAGATATACTAAAATGGTGGCTTGTTGACATAATTTTGTTAAAATAATAAACTGAGACGATAGATGGCGGTAGGAGAAGCGTGCATCTATGGTTAACTCAGTTTTGACCTATGCCCTAATTCGTCAGTATTCTATTAAGCGTGCGACATTACAACAATGTGAAATCTTCAAACAATACAAATAGGGACAAAAAAAAATATTTTTATTATTTAATTAGTCGTAAATCCATCTAAGGAAACGTTTTGTCGAAATAATAATAATGTTAAACCGGCTCCGATAAATAGTTTTCCTACTGTATAGTATTTTTTTTTTCTTATTTTATCTGCCATCAGCAATTTGTGCCTTTATTCATTTAAGTTTTTACGTGATTTATACAGTTAATTTGAGAATAGAATAGAATGCATAGGTGTACACCAATTTATTATTTAAAAATATTCTTTCTTTTTAGTCGAGCCACATCGTTTGTTACTCTTTATAGCACAAAAATTAAGAAACAGAAAAATAACTTAAGTAACAGTTAAGTAATTAAAACTGTTTTCATACGGATTTATGCTCGTTTATTAAATTTTTTACAATTTTCCAACGTTTCGGCACTTTTTCAGGTGCCGTGGTCCCGGATGACCGTATAAAAACAGTTTTAATTATGTCTACTGCTCGTGTTAACCTTAGAAAATACTAACAGTTAAGTGTTGATGTACAAAGGCGGACTTATTTCAAAAGATATTTCTTCCAGCCAGCCTAAGAAAGATTCTGAACAATAAAACAGAGAGCGAGAGATGCCAAATATAGCTAAACAAGAAAAATAAAAACTAAAATCACCTATTTCAAGTTAATAGTTACCTATTAATTGTTACTATAGCTATCAATAGATACTTACTAATATACACACATTGTATATAATTATTATAACTACCTACTCGTTGTTTGAGCGAAGAAGCTCTTGCACCATTGGGTTTTGATGGCTTTGTATTCGAGTTTTATACTTGGTGACGTGGGCCATTAATTTTTCTTTAATAGTTGATGTTTCCAGGTGTTTTGTATTGTATAAATACAGAAAAAAAAAATGAGATTATGTTTTCTAGAACTAAAAAGAGTTTCATGTTTTTGCGTTATTTACATGAATTCCTCTATTCTGGACTAATATAAAGTGCCTGACAATGTTACTGTCAATTTAGTTGCAAAGTGACCCCTATTACAACGGAGAAGCGTGCAAAGGTTAATGCACGGGCCGTTGAGATCTGCACACTACGAGTAAGCCTTAGCTAGGCTATGCGAGAGAAAGTGGTAACCGGATATCGGGTCGCGGCTCGTCACATCCGGCACTGCAATTCCGGCTCCGGGAGCCCGGGGTTCGAGCAAGTTTCGTGTTTACATTTGAATTTCGAACTCTGACGTTGTTATTTAAGTGAATAACACGATGTATGTGGGATTGTAAAGTCGACAACGGATTAAGCTTTTCATTTGATTTGCATACCTGTAACGGAACCGAGTTAAAAAGTTAAAAACCTTTGGCACTTGTATCTATGTAGTGACATGATTTATACAACGACCTCCAACGCACCTTCACTCACACCAGGTGGGTGAAGGGACCACTCGGACGCTGTAGTGTCTGGGGCATTGTATAAGATGTAGTAGGCTTCCCTAGCACCTGACAGGTTAACCTCCCAGGTTTTTGTGATTTTGGTTCGTTTAATTTGATTATACTTATGTGCCATAAATGAGTGAGTGAGTGAGTGAGTGAGTGAGTGAGTGAGTGAGTGAGTGAGTGAGTGAGTGAGTGAATGAGTGAGTGAGTGAGTTATATTGAGGGTAGTCTGAAACCTCATCAGCCGAAGATGAGATGTAACGTCGTCGAAACGTCAAGGTAAAATAGCAATAAATTAAGACGCGATTAAGCCCCGAAAATATTCTAAGTAAATTTTTCGTAGAAGATGTGTTATAGTATGGCAGCTGCACATGACGCCACCCACTGAAACGTTAGCAATTATTTAAAAGATTGCTAGTATTATCAGCATGGAACGTCGGGTATTATGTACCCAATATTACAAATATTTTTAAAATGTAAATAAATTTCATGGAGCGGATTGTGACTCAATAAATAAGCCTTACCACTACCGAATACCAGCGGGTGGTAACTGGCTAAATAAGCCTATTTTTAATTTAAACCAGTTCCTGGATAAATCTTATTAATAAAAAATAGATTTTGTCTACAATGAGTGAACGTCTTCACCTTTACTTTAGTTGAAGACAATGATAGATGATGCATGCTAGGGATGAATAATAGATGATGAATAAAAGTGGAACTGCCTAATGTAAATATTCATTGTAAATCACCCCATCACCCCACACACTCTAAATTTTTTTCATCACCCATCTTTTATATTTTATTTTAATATTTAAGAATAATTAAATTTATTTACTTACCATCCCACATCCCCGACCTTCATCGACTTTACTCTCGACCTTTTCTTTAAATTTTAAATTTTTACTTGAAACATTTTTTTTACCGGTTGCCCCCGTATAGTGTGACGGTGCAAACCTCTTCACACCATTTTTATTTTTTTTTTCTATCTATCATTTTCAAATATTTAAATTTTGTCACACATTCTTCGATTTCCCTCATTTTTCACCACTACTACTTTACCCTTTGACCAGATCTGACTATTTTACCTGTTTCTCCGATTTTTATCCAGTTTTCCAGTTTATTAAGAAGTCGTTCCAGTTTATTATTATTTATACAAGTTAGTAACCAGTCCCACCTGGAATTATAAATTCCAGATTACCGAGGTCTATGGAACTACTAGTGAGCAGCCTGTGGGTGTGTAACTGTCTGATAATGTGTGTAGAGGTTATTGATTGTGTACTGTTAGTGTATACTAACTGTGGTATGTTTCGGTTAGGTGGGGTGCAGAAATATAGAAAAATAATTTTGTTAGGGCCGAAAAATTTGCTACTGTGGATGAAACTACTTAGTGAAGAATAGGTTATGAGTAGTTATAATGAATTACCTTTTGCTCCAGAAGTCAAGTCGCATTTTAAACTGAATTTAAAATTTAATTAGAAAACGTGAAAACACTTAACAAAAAAAAAATCTTGCAGGTCTTGCGAATCGGAAGAAGTTCTTAAGGAAGGCTGGGCAGCTCCTGGGGATGCGCGTGTGATGAATGGGGTCGTGGGTCGTGGTATGAAGTAGCAGCAGCTTGACGATATCGTAGTAATCGCTCGGACTCGCAGTCGCAGCGTAGTCGCGGTGGGTGGGCAGTGCCGTCTCGGCGTATCAAGCCGTGGGGTGTTGTTGGGTTTCGTTATTATCGTTGGGCGCCAGTGGAACGTTGTCTAACTTTTATAAATAATAATAAACTGGAACGACTTCAGGTGTTGTTTTATTTGTACATATTTGTAGTAATTTTAAAACAGAAAACTGGATAACAATCGGAGAAACAGGTAAAATAGTCAGATCTGGTCAAAGGGTAAAGTAGTAGTGAATGAAAAATGAGGGAAATCGAAGAATCTGTGACGTAATTTAAATATTTGAAAATGATAGACAGAAAAAGAAATAAAAATGGTGTAAAGAGGTTTGCACCGTCACAAGCAGAACATTTTAAGGGTTATTTAGAGGACGATTGTCTTTTGTCCAATACACTCTTGAGAAATAAACTTTAAGTTGAAAACTCTGTTAATAAAGTTGAAAAGTTTTTTGACTGATAAATATGAAGTTTCTCTATATGCTTCTTCTACAAATAAGTCTGATAATTCTGAAACTAACAACTTTGAAGCTCATTTTTTATGTAGTAAGTTTTATGCTGCAGAGCATAGACCTTTTCTCAGAGAAATAAAATAAAAATAAATAGAAACACTTATAGGCACACGTAACGAATGCATCTGACGGACTACCAAAGTTATCGACATAGCTCAGAGAATCAGCGAGCTGAAATGGCGGTGGGCTGGCCATATCTCGCGAAGAACCGACAACCGTTGGAGTAAACGTGTTCTTAAGTGGATACTCGGCAAACGTAGTGTAGGGCGCCCACCGAACACCTCACCCATGCAGGTGTCCTCACAGTGCTTTTCTTTACCGTATTGGTTTTTTATATGATATAAAAAGGGCCACGGACGGTTTGAAATGAAATGAAATGAAATGAAAAGGTTTTATTCAAAGTAGCGCAGATACTGCGGCTTAATGAACGTTACAAGTTAAACTAGGTGTCCATTTCAAAATCTGGATCATTTTGGAGAAAAAATGGACAAAAAAACTCCAAACTTAGTCTTTTCAAATTCCTTAATTAACAGAATTTACACAGATACTACAAAACTCGTGAATTTTACATGCTTGAATTCCAGACATCATTGTCATCTAAATAATCCTTAATATTATAGTAGCTCTTTTGGCACAAAGTGTACTTTACACATTTTTTGAACCGCGCTTCAGTCAAACTTAATATATCTTCAGGGATTTTATTGTAGAAGCGTATACAATGCCCCATGAAGGATGTATTAACTTTTGCCAGCCTAAATCTTGGGATCAAAAGTTTATGTTTATTTCTAGTATTTACATTATGTTGGCTACCTGTAGTTTTAAAGTTGCTAATATTTTTCCTGACATACATAATATTTTCATAGATATACTGACTGGCAACTGTCAGGATGTTTGTTTCTTTAAAGAATTCTCTTAACGAGTCTCTACTGCCTAGCTTATAGATGAATCTGATCGCTCTTTTCTGCAAGACGAAGATGGTCTCAATGTCCGCTGCCCGTCCCCACAGTAGTATGCCGTAGGACATGATACTATGGAAGTAACTAAAATAAACGAGCCTGGCAGTTGCGACGTCAGTTAGTTCCCTAATTCTTTTAACAGCATATGCTGCAGAGCTAAGCCTATTTGCCAATTTTTCTATATGAGGACCCCATTGAAGCTTTGCATCAATTGTGATGCCTAAAAATACAGTATCTTCGACAAGGTCTAGTTTGTCCCTTCCCAATATAACTTTGCTGTCAACTACTTTGACATTTGGTAGAGTGAACTTTATACATTTTGTCTTTTTTGAATTTAACAATAAGTTATTAGACGTAAACCAGTTTAGTACCTGAGAGAGAGCAGCATTAGTATTGTCAAGGTCATCTTCTTGTCTCTTAATTTTGAAAATAAGTGACGTGTCATCTGCAAATAGTACTATCTCTGACATATTTTGAACCATGAACGGCAAATCATTTACATATACGAGGAAGAGGAACGGCCCCAAAATCGATCCCTGTGGTACTCCTATCCTGACCTCTGACCCTGAAGATTTAGTTCTATTTATATCAGCTCTTTGAATTCTTCCTTCTAAATATGATGTCATAAGTTTTAGGCTATTCCCGTTTATACCATAGTGCTTTAATTTTAAAAGAAGTGTTTTATGGTCAACGCAATCAAATGCTTTTGACAAGTCACAGAATACGCCTATAGCATCCTTGCGATCTTCCCATGCACTAAATATATGTTTAACTAACATGACGCCGGCGTCCGTTGTAGAGCGCCCTTGCGTAAAGCCGAATTGCTGACCATGGAGAAGTTGATAGTCATTGAAGTGTGTAAGCAGTTGACCTAGAACTATCTTCTCGAATATTTTACTCAAAACGGGTAGAACCGAGACTGGTCTGAAATTTGAAGGATCTTGCTTATCACCACTTTTAAATAAAGGAACGAGCCTACTATATTTCATTAGATCTGGGAATATACCCTCATCTAGACATTTGTTAAAGATTCTGGCTAAATAGGGTGCTAGGGTGTCGATTACTGAGCTAACTACTGTTACTGACATACCCCACAAATCTTCAGTTTTTTTAAGCTTTAGCTTTTTAAACGATTTAATCACGGTATGAGCTTCAATATAATCAAACGAAAAATCGTGATCGCATAGGGCGACATTGTCTTTCAAAATAGTTTCTGCAAGAGCTGGAGAAGAGTCTAAAGGAGCTGTCGTTATAATTGGAACATTTGTAAAGAACTGTTCAAAAGCCGCAGCAATGTCTTCATTTGAGGTTATTAATTTATTATTTATTTTAAGTGCAAATTCGCGATCTCCCAATTTGGATTTACCAGTTTCCTTATTTATAATAGCCCAAATTGTTTTAGATTTATTAGAAGATTGAAGGATTTTTGATTTTATATACTCGCATTTTGCTTTGTGGCAGACGGCCTTAAATAATTTTGAATATAGTTTTACATACTGTATAAAACTGGGGTTGTATGTATATGTTTTTTTCTCATACAGTGAATAAAGTGTGTCCCTACTTTTTCGGATGCCGGCAGTGGCCCATTCACTAAATTGTAATTTATTTTGTTTGCAGGATATCTGTTTTAATTTAAAAACTTTTTCAAAACTATCTGAAACAGCCTTGAAGAAATCTCGATAGAGAACATTAGCATCTTGAGTTTTATTTTTTTGAATAGGTAATCTTTTTTTTAAGTTAAGTTTAAACAATTCTAGTTTTTTATTTGTTATCACCCTGCAGAGTACATCTTGCTCTATTTTTTTTATATCTGCTTTAAAATGTACAATTTGACCACTGTGGTCTGATTTAAGACAATTCACTGTAGAATAATGGGAAAATTCACAGTCACAGTATACGTTGTCAAGGCAGGTGGCGGTGGTTTCGGTAATCCTGGTGGGCTCTAAGAAAATATTCATCAAATTAAAAGACTTAAAAATAAGTTTTAATTTAGCACTCGAAGGGGAATCTACAAGCAGGTTTACATTAAAATCACCACAGACTATAACCTTCTTATTATTACTGCAGGCTACTTTTAATACATCCTCTAATACAGATTCGAATACACTGTAATCGCTGGTGGGGGGCCTGTATACGCTTACTACAATGTGTGACGATAATTCAACACAAGATAGTTCAATTATTTTTTCAACAGAAAGCCTGCAAATATCTTTCCTTTCTTTAAATTTTAAACCATCCTTTACTAGTATTAAAGATCCCCCATGCAATGCTAACTTTCTATTGTAGCAACTGGCTAACTGATAATTATGTACAGAAAAATTCATATGAGATTCTAATAGCCAGTGCTCCGTAACACAAAGTATGTCAATCTCATGTTGCTCTAAGAACAATTCTAACTCTAGTAGCTTTCCAGAAAAACCACCCTGTATGTTCTGATTAGCTAAAGTGATTTTTTTTAAGAGGGGCTTTTCTGTGGTCTGCGCTGACAGTTTAAATCAGCAGTCAAGCTTAACTTATTTATGTTAGGTTTTTTTAAAGCCTCTGAGTACAGAGGTTTACTAGTAGAACTTTTTCTACAGTTTTTATTTACTAATGGTACCTGTTTTATTGTCGTAACAATAATAGGGTCATAAATATTGAATGCCAACAATTTGGCAATCTGTCGTTTTGAACGAAGGGGCACATACATTGTGTCCCTAGTCAATATAAAATTTCGAATAAAGTTATTCGTATCAAAATAAAAAACTTGATCTCTATGACCAAATGTCATGTTATATAACAGACGGTTAAGTTTACCTATCCGTGCATTCTGTGTCTCTGACAATGTTTTTGAATAGGGAAAAGCACAGATAATGATTTTCCTTACATTTAAAGCTATTATGGACTCATAGTAATTTATCAATTCACTTTCTTGAATCCCTGTGCTGTTCCCCATTAATAATACAATAGTAGTATTTCTATCATACTGTTTGCTGAGCAGAGCGTTGATTAATTGCATGTAAGAGGCATTTGGCATACATATGTTTTCTACATGCTGTTTTAAATGGATCTGCAGCCTGGTTCCTAGACCTACACCTATTTTGTCTGAGAAAATTATTGTCTTGTAAGGGGCACCATTGACTGGAACTGAACTGCTCGTTGGCCTGGTTGTCGGTTGTCTGTCCAGTACTGCATTCCGGGTCGATGGCGCACTGGTCTCCGCTATCGCATTTGATGGTGCAGGCTGTCTGTTTGGCTCGCCTTCATGCTGTTGTGCCCGATCCAGCGGTAAAGGGGCTGGTGTGTTGGGCAAGCTGCACGGCGGTGACAAGCATGGCTTCTGACTGCCTGTTGAGTTCAGCTGTGGAAGGGCTGGGTCTTCAAGCACATTATTCGGTGGCTGCAGGGGTAACCAGCTTGGTTTGTCTTCTGAGTCTTCTGATTCATGGATGAAGGTGGACTCAACACGTTCCAGGTTGCTTTTGCCAAGAGAAATCAACCCATTCACAGTTGAAATGCAGTCATTGTACTGAGTTTGCATAGCCGAGTACTTGCAGGTGATGTCTAGTAATTGAAACTGCAAATCTTCCACTTGTAATTGCAGTTCAGCCATCGCTAGCTCATGGTCCACATTACTAGCAAATAATTCTTTCTGGCATTCGGCCATTTCCGTTTCTAACTGTAGTTTTTGACGAAGAATTGGTACACTTTCTATACTTTTTCTGTTTCGTTTTATCAATTTCTGTACCTTCTGAATGTATTTATTTGTTTTAATATACTTCTTTATGGTTTTCACGCTGTTCATTTTGATACTACTGGTATTCCCCATAGCGCAGGACTTATCGCTGGCTGTGGTTAGGTCGACTGTTAGTATTCCGGCTTCACTCATCACTTCACTATACAAATCCATGGTTCTAGCGCTATCTTTTTGTTGTTCTTGTTCACTGATTTGCTGAAGCTCCTGGTGCGCCTCAGCAAGCTGGTGTTCAAGCGAGCGTATTCGTTGCAGTGCTACACCATGGACATCATGGCACTGGTTGAACGAGTTGACTTGCTGTTGCAGCTCATCCCGTTGGGCACTTAGATCTTGGCATTGTATGTCCAATTCACTGAGCTCTGCTTTAAGCGCTGAGTTGGTTTTATTCTGTTTATGAATCTCCTCTTCACTTTCCTCTCGTTCTTGTAGAAGTGTGTCGCACAACTCTTTGGTCTTTTTGAGCTCAAGCAGCGTGGCTTTCAGTTTCAGCTCCATGTCTCGCACAGTCACCTTGCTTCGGGTGAACATACTGGTGTCACCTGGAAAATAACCGGGAATCGGTGTCAGTGTGTGACCACTTAGGATGTTATTGGCTGATAAAGAGTTGGTGGTACGTTATAGATGTTGAGTGAGCGTGTTATGTTGACTGAGGCTAGTTGTTTTGTCTCAACTTTGCTTCCACTACGCGTCAAGTAAAGAGAGCCAGAACTGAGCCGGAATGTTTGTATGGGACGTGTCTCATGTACATGAGATTATGTACAGTTTGTTTATGTAGGAAAACTGTAGGATGAAGCGAAAATTACAGGATTAAAACAATACTTCCCCGGATAAGTCGTTGCAATTTGAACCGTTTGACAGTTCGGCCGCCCGTTGTAATTTTTCAGTACAATAATTTGTATTTGTTTGATTTTTCACCAGTAACTTTTATTTGCATGTCACTACTATGTATTGTATAATGAATTTACGTTTAATTTGACTCGAAATACACTAATAACACTAATTAATTAAACAAAATCTACTGAGCCGCTTTTGAAACGTAGATAGAGTAGAACTATAGAGTTTGGCACGCCAGATACCTGGCGTCATTGAAAAAATAAACGCGCATTAAGTAGATTTCTCCCATCAATCCACAGGTAAGTTCTTCAGCACATCAACCTCTACATCAATATCAACCCTTGTATGTCCCCACTGCTGGGGCACGGGTCTCTTCCTGCATTGCAGTAAGATTAGGCCACACTCTACCACGCGGATCAGGTCCAGGTTGTTGCATACCTCTACATGGATCATTAAACTAAATAGGTACATATAATTTCAATTGTGTCGCAGAAATATCATAAGCGGTGATAGCTCAGTGGGTAGAACAATGGACTCGCAAGCGGGAGACCCAGGTTCTATCCCTAGTACGGGCATGTACCAATTTCAAAGTCACGTATAATTGCGAATTTGCAGTCGCAATACGACGCGCTAATGTGAACATCGTGAGGAAACCCGCTGCTTCTTTGGCTCCGTACTTATTGACTAGTCTTTCTTGCTGGCTAGGCCGACTAGGCCATCAGGGTAGTATAAGTGTTGGGCAAGCCTGCTCTTCGACTTCCAAAGCCTACTCAAATCTACACCATCTGAAAGCGATGTTCCAGGCACTGCAGTGGCCGAGTGCTCCTTTCGTCCGTGTAGTGAGGGGGAAAGTGCCACTGGACACTGTATGAATCATCTCATTACCAAGATGCAAAGCAGAAATTTTATGTGCCCATCTCAACTTCACAATTTTATTTATAAGAATCCAACACTTGTATTTGGTGGTTTACTTCTAATAACTCTAAAAATGTAAACTAAATCTAAATATTATCAAAACAAACCTATGGTTGCCTGGAAGAAATTGCTTTTAGTAATAAGGCCGCCATTTGTAGGTACTATATTTTTTTAATATAATTTCTGTTACTGTAATTTCTGTATACAATAAAGAATATTCTATCTATCTATCTATCTATCTATCGAAATATATTTAATAATTTATTTATTTAAAACATTACCTAAAAGTCCCAGATCATCGCCGCCTCTGGGGAGGGTCCCTAATACTTCACAATTTAATCCTCAATCTTTAAATTTCTATTTTGTTTTGGAGGCAACTAAAATGTAAGGTTTGAGCTGTATCGCTGCTAAGTGTATTAGAATTCGGCGCACGGGGACTAACTTCAGATAAAATTAACGATTGTATAGGGATTTCTACGGAACGTACGACCATAAATAAGCTAGTTGCAACGATGGCTTGCCAGGGAACAGGTATTTTAGGAAACCAACCCTAAAACGTTGCCAGTTAAGGTAGAAAATCGTTGGGCAACAAGATTTATTTTAAATAAAGGTGGATTACAATAGTCTGTATATTAAATAAACAAAAACTTATACGTTTTTTGTGAATTTTTCACCCTCCTTTCAACCCTTGTATATCGCCACTCGTCTCTTCCAGGCACGGGTCTCTTCCTGCATTGCAACAAGGTTAGGCCATATTCCAGCACGGGGGCCAAGTCCAGGTTGATGGAGTATTGTAAGACAGTGGCGGGCCTTACTGTCAGAAGTTATCAAGCCGCCCATAAGGCCTCTGACATGGCTTAACGACTGCCATTACATGAGAGCCGGCACCGAAGGCTTCGCGTGCCTTGCGAAGCACGGAAGCTCTCGGAAAAATCCCACTAGCGGTAGTCACGGGACGCTCACCCATCCCGTACCTGACCGCGCCTGTTTTTGCTTAACCGAGTGATTGATTCCAATCCTCGGTTTGCCTAGGCCACGAGCGCTTTAGAAGTTATCAAGCTTAACGTCTGCCATTACGTGACAGCCGGCACCAACGGCATAACGTGCTATGCGAAGCACGGACGTCACGGGACTGTCACCCATCCTGCACCTGACCGCACCTGTTTTTGCTTAACTCAAGTGATTGATTCCTATCACTCGGTTCAACTAGGCCACGAGCGCTTCAATTTGAGCAGTTGTCGTAATTATCGTTAGCTTAGCCCCACGGCGGGCGCCACTATAATTTCTTTAAGGGTGCGTTCCGAGATACGATGAAATCGATTACAGTGCCAATCCATATACGAGTAAGTGCAGTAGGCACAAAAACCCTATTTTGTGCGAGATAATTTGGGCTACTAAATTTGGCCGGATTCACGCTGTAATCGATTTCACCACATCTCGGAACGCAGGGTAAAGCGCCTATGCTGTGGGTCATCCGGCAGAGGTAGTGCGATAGCACGAATAACGCGTTTTGTAGCGCTTAACGTTCATAATTTAAAAATTGAGCCTGATTTACATTTGCTTTTCATCATCAGCCCCTTATGTCCCCACCGAGGCACATGGGCCTCGTCCCAAAGGATGGTATAGGCCATACTCCACCACAGGGGCCAAGTACGCATTAATGGCTGGTCTTAATGTCAGAAGTTTTTAAGGCAGCCGGCACCAACTGCTTAATATGCCTTGCAAAGCACGTAACCGCACTAGGAAAAAAGCACTAGCTTTAGTCACAGACAGTCACCCATCCATGCACTGAACGCGAACAATGTTGCTTAACCTTCGTGATCGTTAAAGATCACTCAGGGGTAACGAGCTAGGTAGAATAGAATAGAGAAGCCAAAAGCGTACACCCGTAACGGACAGCATAGTTTTTGAACTTACCATACGAATAAAATAAAAGCATAGGCCTTCTCTTACAGGGAGAGAGAGAGAGAGAGGGAGAGAGAAAGAGAGAGAGAGTATGAGCTTTATGACCACACGCGCCTACGCGGAAGCCACAAAAAAAATTGTTATCCTTTAGGGATTTGTACGTTTTTAGCGCCTCTATTCTATCCTACATCTATGTAAAGAATGCTTAAAAGCATGACCATAAAGCAAATGTAACTCAGACTTTGTGGTGCTTTGTGGTGTCAGTCTAGAGAATAGCACCAACCCAAATTCTTCCCGCGGGTGTCGTAAAGGCGACTAAGGGACACAAATCGGGGGATGGGCAGCAGCGCCCCCTGCAGTACAATTCCACCAAACTGCGATCCCCAACCCGCATGCCCAGCGTGGGGATTATGGACATTACTCCCAAATGATGGCATAACCTTGCGCTATGGCGCTCATTAGGGGAGGGCTATGCCCAGCAGTGGACTAATATAGCCTGAAGAAGAAAAAGAAATCAGACTTTAATGTTATGGAAAGTCGCGATTCCCGACATTCAAAACACGCGGCTAGCGTCATAATACTACCCAGGCTGCTGTAGGACAATAAGTTTTAATGGTGCAAACCTCTTTACACCATTTTTTTTACATTTCTTTGATGAGGGATTTTCTTTTTATTGTTTTTTAAACCGTTCTTCGCAAGGCACGTTAAGCCGTTGGTGCCGGCTGTGATATAATGGCAGTCTTTAAGCCATGTCAGAGGCCTTATGGGCGGCTTGATAACTTCTGACAGTAAGGCCCGCCACTGTCTTACAATCCTCCACCAACCCGGACTTGGCCCCCGTGGTGGAGTATGGCCTAACCTTCCTGCGCTGCAGGAAGAGACCCGTGCCCCAGCAGTGGGGACATACAAGGGTTGATAACGAACGCAGTTTTTAAAAAAAATCCCTAGTCGCTGGATAAATGACGCTCACCTTGGTAAGTTACTGCGAGGTACATACGGAAAACCACATTATTTTTTTATTATTTCTCCTTGATTTTTGAGATCATAAAACGAAACTTAGATTACGTAATTTACAATATTTTGTCGCTCAATGTTTATCAATCGTCTCAAATCGTGAGACACGGCTAGTAACGTAGTCATTTCTACGCCATTTGCACACTTCTTGAGAACCACTTTTTTTAATTCTCAAAAACAAAATCTCCCATTCCGTCTTCATTAGAAAAATTTTAAATTACTTCACCCATTTTTGACTCTTCCTTGATATTTTGGCATTTACATTTCAACTCAACAGGACTACATAAATCTTCCTTTACCTGCTTGTTCTGTTTTTTCTGTTTATCGTTATAAATAAAACACAGAGTTGAAGTCGTTCCAGTTGATTATTTATAAAACGTTTTACAACTTCACAAATTGTCTTGAGACTTTTTAACTGTCGAATTAAAAATTCCAATGAAACACCGGTCATGTAATCGACGCCTTATAATCTTCGTGATTTATTGACAAGTTGATAACAAACGTGAAAGCTGATAACAGAGTTTTAAATGATAGAAAGGTGGAAATTGGTTAGTGATCTCATTTGACAGAACTAAGACAATTTGGATAATTTAAAAAGTTCAACACTTAAGTTTACAAAAGAAAAATGAAATTGTACAAAAAACCCAATAAATGGGTGAATGTTTTCATCTGCGTTTTAGCTATATCTTTGTATATTATCACAAGGTGGGGTCACCTTACACATGCCGTTTTACCATATTAATTAGCCTCATAGAACCTATTCTCAGACCTAACAAATATACTCAAAAATTGCCATAGAAATTGATAAAACCTTTTTGGAAGAGTTCAATAACAAACACTGTGAAACGACAATTTTAAAAACCTATTTAGAGGCTAAAAATTCCACCCATGCCGGGATTCGAACCCGCAACCTCTGGCACAGATAGCCAGAGGTCCTTAGTACGGGTTAGTGCATTAAAAATAAAAATAGTATAACTGTGAACCGAGTTTTTTTATGTATTACATCTTTAAAAAAAAAAACGTATGATTTTATTTTATTTAAATCAAACAAAGTCCGAGGAATTCTAAGTGACTTCCCGTGTCCCCGGAATAAGCCCGTTGGTCAAGACATTTGTCGGATTATTGGATTATTTTCCATTGCACTGTCAATCTACAGTTTTTTTCATGAATACAGCCCTTTGCTTTGTCATACCGATTGATAAAGGAAGACCATGCATTTTGATGTGAAATTTTGTTACGAAAAATTAATAGCTGACATTGCCGTAAGGAAATGCAACTGCCGTAAGGACATTCAACTGAAACTGCCCTAAGTTTTTTTGAAGAACATAGAATAATATCCCTACTTGAAAGGAAACCGTTACCATCTTGTAAAATGTTATACAGGTATACTAATATCGTGTAACATATCTTAAATAAATATTCGTGGCAAAAACCGGTGTGGATACGCTATGAAATATTAAAGGCAGAATATTTTACCTATCAAAAACGGGTCTTACTCAAATCTACATAAAATATCAAACATTAAATTATGCGGCAAACTGACTACTGCCTAGGCAGTTAAAGGACTTCTTTTAGGTAGTAAATTTTCAACTGTTGAATTTCAAGAACCAGCCAGTGATAGAAATTCAACAGTTGATAAAATATTTTCTAGACCGCAAGATGGTTCACAATTTTCTCACTCACAAAGTACCAAACTTAAAACCAACAAATTAGTATTTTAGTACATTATAACGACTCTGATTACTATAACAACTTACTCAAGCACAATAACTAAAATTAGTTTGCATTATAAGATTCTTAAATCCAATAATTACTCTAAAGACAATAATTATCGTACTATCGGTAGTTTAAGTACCTATTGTGCGCTTTGCCGGACACAAATTAGGTTTCAAACTAATTTTACATAAAAAGCAGTCTCCGGGCGAGGTTCTTTGTTTCTAAAGTCAATTCGAGTTGCAGTAAGTGAACAAAAAAAGGTAGAGACACTAACCAAATCTGCCTTTTTTTCAAACAATTCCTCGAAACACTCTTCAAATGCAACTTAAGTTGGTGTTTTTCTTTACCATAGACTTTTTAGGCTGCCCTTGAGGAGATTTTTAGAGGAATAGTTATCGTTATCAACCCTTGTTGTCCCCACTGCTGGGGCACGGGTCTCTTCCTGCATCGCAGGAAGGTTAGGCCATACTCCACCACGGGGGCCAAGTCCGGGTTGGTGGAGGATTGTAAGACAGTGGCAGGTCTTACTGTCAGAAGGCCCTAGACTTTTAGAGGAATAGTGTTTCATAATTAGAACCGTTACTTTTAATGGTTTCTCATTGCTCATAATAAATTCTAACTATTTCGTGTTTTATGGCGTGGTATATCATTTGGAAGTAAGCTTAGAAAACCCCGTTCTGATAAAAATCATAACTTTGTTATGATTTCTGTGTCTTTCGATGTCTGTGTTTGGACCAAGTTTATATAAGGTAAGAATATCTCTTACTGCACATTACGAGAGCTCGTAGAGCACATCACATAAAAATTACTGTTGACAAAAATTGAGGTGACGGCCTTGTGCTTCCGGTGAAGACTAGTGCCTCGATTCTGTATGTGCATTAAAGTACAATAAACTATTACAGTTATTATGATACAGTAAAGTATTACAGATACATGATCGGGCAACGCACCATTGACGCCTAGAAGGTTCGATGTATTCGCTTGCTTGCGACAAGGTAGTCATAACTAAAAAAAGAGGAGTTCGCAGAAAATCAATTTAAAAGTTTCAGATGTAAGTAACTTGGTAACTATCAGCTATTGAAGAACTTTAATTTGCAAGAAATGTTGCCTGATTCTTAAATAATTGTTATTATTTAAGTTTTTTTAGCTAGTTTATACCTATAATAACTTATTGACAAGTAAATGTGACGAGGAATCACTTATGACGTTGTTGCTGATAGTAATTTATATATTTTTGTACTATCACGACTTATGTCGTTGTGTAGGTAATTTTTTTCATAGTTTGAATAAATAATACAAGAAAAGTCATTAATGAAACAAAACTTTTATTGAAATAAAAAACATATGAAAACCAAAATAGACATTACTGCAAATCTAAAAGAAAACAAATAGAAAAACGCACTACTTAAATGTCATAATCTTAGTACATAGTATTGATATGGCACATAGTCTTAAGTTTAATTTAGGAATTGGAAATGAGATCAACTTATTTAATTAATTTTTAATTTAATTATTTATTTCTAGTTAACTAGAAACGAAATAAATTTGCTTACTTAGGTTCTGTACGTAAATAATCAAGTTGATCTTGTTTCTTGTTACTGAAACAAAACTTGTACAACAATAAAAAATAGAAACTACTACAGTCATTATTCAATATTTACTCTCATAACAAAAATAATCTAAATTAAAACCAATCAACAAATCCTAATAAAGATTCAGTATTGTTAAGGCACATAGTCTTAATTTTAGTTTAGGTACTAGAAACGAGATCAACTTGTTTACTTAGGTATAGAAATATAGTCTTTTGTCCGAATAACATAAGAATAAGATAAGTTAAGAATATTCTTTATTGTACACCAGGAAAAACAAACAAAAAAATTATTAAAAAGATACAGTACAATTGGCGGAATTATTGCTTAGAGCAATTTCTTCCAGACAACCCACGATGGAGAGTTGCATAACATAATTATTATCTTTGTAAAATTTCTAGAAAAAATTGGTAAGTGTATCTTGCAGAATACTTAAAGAGCATTATAAAATGGAGCGTAAAATCTCGGAATCAGGTTTTTATTTAGTAAATCTAATAAATCCGCCTTCTTTCTTTGTGATATACCGGGTTTCTGGTCATAAGCTTTTTTAACTTCTACACCTAAAATTCTTTTCTTTCTTATAACCTCAGCTTTTTGGAATTCGGCGTCACCATAAGAAGTCTTGAAGAACATTGTTATGGGTTTGTCCTTTTCTATTCTTAAAATTTTTATATCTGCAATTTTAAGTTGGTTCCCATGTTCATCTTTTGTGATGTTAACACCCATCTGCGTACACGCATCTTTCCAGTCATAGAAATCTTCCGTGCACATCTCGTTTACATGAAATGGCGTGGGATTCTTTCTTGCTAACTTGATTGCACCGATGAAGGATTCTGGGGAGTACATAGGCCCACCTTTGAGTGTTCGTTTTACTTGTCTCTCTATAAGAGAGTGCGCTGCGTCACCCTCGTTCTGGGTGTGACCCTTAATGAGGAATTTATGCGTGATTGATTCAATGGCTGGAAACTTTTGCACTGCGCATAAATACATTGCAACCATTGCTTTGTTTTTCTGCTGACCAGTGCAATTATCAGAATAAAATATAACTTGAACGGTTTTATTTGCACTGTTTAATGAAATTTGTTCGAGGTACTTGTAGACGCAAGTTCCTAAATCATTGACGCCTCTATTTGCATTTGACTCGTCCCACACGTAACACTCTACTTTGTTATTTTTTAGGTCACTGATGGTGAAATTCAGCACATTTAACTTGCACTTATAGTAGAACACTGAAATATCTCCTTTTGGACATTGAAAAACGGCTTGAAGATCGTATACAGCCACTACAGCATTATTATCTTCTTTATCACTGGCTTTTTCTAATCGGCATAATTGTTTTTCTTTCAAGTGTTTCTCATGTTCTTCTTTTTTATTTTCTTTATCGTCCGAGTTTTCAAACGCAGTACAGACATCGCACAAATCTTTTTTTGGTGTAAAAAAAGAGATATTATATTCCTGCGTAAATATTCTGTAAAACAGAATATAATTGCCAAAAGGAAGATTTTGCTTTTGTTTGCTTTCAACATAATCTTTGTGTATGTCAGCGATGCTTTTGCTGCCGTCTATATAAACTTTGCTAGTATTAGCTCGAGTGTAATGGGATTCTATCTTGGGAATAGATTCTATGTGCTCTCTTATGCCTTTTTTTATGGCTTCATCGACGTGAGCGTGGTTGTCATGTTTGCCGCGCTTATCCTCAGCTAACAAACAATTTGCAACTTTATCTTGTTTCTCCAAAACTGTTCGAATTGGACGGTCATTGAGGCATAGGGTGTTTTTGAAAAAAAATTTACACACCCTTATTGTTTTGTTGGGTAATTTCAAATGGAATGCACTATTGTTTTGTCGCGGTTTTCTCGTTCCACCTTCACGAACGTATCGGTATTTTGGAGTAATAACAGTCATGCTCCTTGAAATGTATTCCCATTGTTTCTTATTGTCACCCAATGCCCAAAAGTTTTCAAACAATGTTTTTCTTTCTTCTTCCGTGAATTTAGACCCACATTTTTGTCTACATTTTTCCCCACAAGGTTCTTTCATTTTTCTCTCCTCTCTGATCTTCTTTTTTGTAGTCTGATAAGCTTTTCCTGCGTTTCGTAATCTTTTGGCAATATTTTTCTTCCATTGTTCTTCATCACGCTTGCGTTTTCTTCCTCTCTTTTTGTCAGGACTCACAGCAGGGCTCGTTGGGATTCTCCCTTCTCTGGAAGTAGACGGCCTTGCAGAAGTATTTGTTTTATTTGGAGCCGAGGTCGAGGGCAAATTTTGTATAGAGCCATCATAGACAGACAATATTTCGTTTTCTTCCTCGACAGGTAAATCATCGTGGTTTTTCTGACTTGGGTTTTCGGGCGGTATATACATTGGATCCTTAACAGAGTCGTCACTATCTAAAAAAAAGAATTTGGCATTTACCTAAGTTACATTACACACAATTGTTCAACAGGTAGGTAATAGGTAAATAAAGCTTACCTTCACAAAAAGATTCCGAATCAGATGATGATGAGTCTGAAGAATCAGTTGATGAGTTGCTAGAACTCCTAATGACATGAGATTGAGTAGAGTTACCATAGCCTGCAATAGTAAAATTATAAATTAAGTTAAATCAGCAAACAAGGATAGCATTACAACAATACTGGTACTCATAACATACCGGTTTTATTCAATGAAGGTGTTGTTACATCTGTTTCTTTGCTGTTTTCTTTGGGTGTCTGGGTAACTCCTTTTGAACCTGAAAAATTACATAAATTAAAACAATAATTAAGCATCTTAAACAAAAGGTAGGTAGATCAGTACTACTAATACATACTGCTATCAGCCGAAGTAGATTGTTCCTCGCTGGTGCCCACGGTATCATTTTTATTCCGTTCTAATAAGGCTAGCATCTTCCTACCCCTGGACTTCATCATAACTGTAAGTTGGGTAACTGTAAGTTTTTTATTGTATAATAATCAATAAATAAATAACTTGACCTGAAAACGTAACAAATTAGTTAGTTGATTTTTATCATACATAACGTTCTAAAACAACCTGTTGAAAAATAAATTAAGTAATTATTGTCACCGTTTACTTTTAAAATGGCGTAAGCAAAAATAAAGTTTTATGCAATCAAAGTTTGACACTTAGCTTAACATCAATATCGTCTTTATTCACAGTTTGACTTCAATAAGAACCGCTTTTTTCTACGATATAATAATAACTCGAAATATTGAAATAGTTTAACTTCGACATTTTTTAAGCAACATCGTCACATTTTGCAATAAGACATTACAAGAAAAAAGTATTTAGAGGATGGCGGCGTCAATAACGTCAGTCTCTTTACAAAATTAAGGCTTTTATTTCACACCAGCACACAACAGCAAATACAATGACAATCAGAAATAGTTTCCTATTCACCTGAGGTTATAGCGTCTCTTTATAACCAAAAATCCCACGAGCTAGTAGTATTAATGTGGTGTACAGTCTCATGTTTGATCACTCTTGGGAGGCCGTGCGGGCGAGTTATATCGGGGAACTCGGCTAGCAATTGTGTGAAACTCGAGTTTCCGGAGATTATGGACTTAATACTGGCCTGGTCAGTTGTAGCGCTGGTAGCAGGCGAGGAGAGTCCAGTAGAAGCGTCCACTAACCTCTTGGTACGGCAGTCCGGCAGAAGATGGTAATGAGCCAAGAAATCTGAGCCAATTATGGCAATGTCAACATCCGCTATGACAAACTGCCACACAAACTCGCGTCGAAGACCTAAATTGAGATGTAGGGAAACCAAACCATATGTTCTAATGCTGCTGCCATTCGCAGCTGTTAGGCCATAGTCCTGCGACTGCTTGCGACCTGGGAACCAGCTGCGAGGTGCGCAGCAGAGGTCCGATCCAGTATCAATGAGGTACCGACGTTTAGTGCGTTGTTCGGTAACGAAGATGCGGCGGCCAGCAGGAAGACAGTCAGTAGCCGCCACTACTGACTGCTCCGGGTGTTTTCCGTGAAACTGCAATTACCAGTGCACTTTGTGGCCTTTGTTCTAAAACGTTTGTGGTACCAACACCATCCATTTCGCGTTGGTGTAGCCCCTCTGGATCGGTTTGGAGTCGCTGATGGAGATCGGTTGCGCGACCTGCTTCTCTGCAGTGCTGCCACCTGGCGAGTCAGCTCACTTACCTGGCGGGCAAGGTCCTGAAGAGGGTCCGGAGCAGTGGTCGCGCAGATGACTCTGGTAGAGGGCGAAACCTCCGCGATTCGGTCTGCAAGCTCGGCCACCTTATCTAATGGTAGGTCTGCCTGAGCAGCCAGTATGGCCTGGATATGCTCCGGCAGGCGGCGGAGCCACAGCTGGCGTACAATGGAGTCGTCCCCTATGCTAGTCCCTGCCAAGGTCCGAAGGTGTCTGAGAAACTGGGTAGGCCTCCGGTCACCCAATTCCTCATCCCCTAACAATTGTGCTAATCTTTTTTCCTTAGATAATGAGAGCCTACTTATTAGCTCTGACTTTAAATGAGTGTACTTGTTCTCGGCCGGTGGGTTGTTCACCACCTCCTCCACCACGTCCATCACGGACTCGGTGAGGCTGGCCACAATGTGGTTACATTTAGTGTCCTCCGCTGTGACACCAGCCAAGGCGAAACATGCCCCTGCCTGACCAAACCACGAGGTTGGCCCTCCCGACCAAAACGGTGGCAGCCCACATGCCACCTTGGCAACCTGCGGTCCCTCATACCTATCCCGACCGTCCTGCACACTACTGTCAAGTGATTTCGTTACTGGCAACATTTTGATTGGTAAATACACTAACTAAATAACCTAAAAATAGGATAATCTAAGTATAAAGTTAGCGAAATACAGTGAGGGTTACCCCGCGTCCGTTGTAAACGAGGTTCACGATGTCCCGTGGCAGCCGGCCATCGATCCGGGCGCGCGTGGCCGGATGGCAGGCAGGACGCGTCGCACGTCGCAGCAACGGGTGCCGGGTGCGCGTAGGCGGAGGATCAGTCGTCGACGGCGCCACTCAGCGCGGCGCGGCGTGAGGTGTAGGTGCAGGTGATGCCAGTGCTGCCGGCGCGGCACAAACGGCGCCGGCGCGGCAAGTGCTGGCACGAGCGGCACGTGCGGCGGCGCCGGTGCGGCGGACGCGGTCTTAAGCAGCGTGGCACAAGGGCGCGCGCAACGTCGGCGCAGGCACGAGCAGCGCAAGCGGTGCGAGCGTCGCCGATGCGGCGGGCGCGGCGGGCACAAGCGGCGTGGCTCAGAGGGCGCGCGCCGCGTCGGCGCGGCAGGCACTCAGCGTGGGCTTAGCAGGGCGGGCAGCACGAAAGGTCGGGCGCGGCAGGCGCGTGGCAGCGCGGTGGCGCGAGGCGGCGGCCGCGTGGCAGCGCGGTGGAGCAGGCGCCGCGTGGCAGCGCGGGCGCCGCGTGGCAGCGCGGTGGCGCGGGGCGGCGGCTGCGTGGCAGCGCGGTGGAGCGGGCGCCGCGTGGCAGCGCGGGTGCCGCGTGGCAGCGCGGCGGAGCGGGCGCCGTGTGGCAGCGCGGTGGCGCGGGCGCCGTGTGGCAGCGCGGTGGCGCGTGGCGGCGGCTGCCGTGGGCGGCGCGGTGCGGCGGCCGCGTGGCGGCGCGATGGAGCGAACGCTTGGCGGCGCAGGGCGGCGCCCGCGTGGCGGCGCAGTGCGGCGGCCGCGTGGCGGCGCGCTGAAGTAAGCGCCTAGCGGCGCAGGGCGGCGCGGCGTGGCAGCGGAGCAGCAGCGGGGCAGGGCCGATTAGCCCCATTTTCTGAGGTTATAGCGTCTCTTTATAACCAAAAATCCCACGAGCACGTCCTGCTGTCACAGACGTAGCGGAGAGAAGAACGATTGACCGAGTTACCGAGTGAATGATTGAATTGAATGAGTGAGCGGTCAATCGATGGAAATCCATCGTGCCCGTGAGTGAACGATAATTACAATGTTGCCACAAGTAATAACAAACATTCAACTTACTTTTATCAGCAACAACGTTTTAATTCGAAATATGTCGGTCTTGACGAAAACACGCACATCCACCCACTGACACTGCCGCGGCGCAAATGAGTAGTGACGATGTCGTAGCAAAGGACCAAAACGAGCGATATAGCGATATATCGTCACAACTTTTGTCTCGCTCTCCCATGAGCGTTCGCGAGAAATGTCGTTTTTGAAGCAAACTCTACTTTTTTCGCTGATTATAACTGTATTAATAACTAAAAATTTCGGTTTTTTGAGTTATGACTACGTTGTCGCAAACAAGCGGTATGTGCGCGCGCCGACTTGAAGAAACAACGAAATCAAATCGCAATGTTCGTGCTATTGTCACTGTATCACAATGCATAAGCAGAATCTAGGCTGTGTAATGCGGCCGCAATGATTTTTAATTAATATTTAAAATAAATTTCATTTATGGTGACTGTATATACAACTAAACTAAAGAGATCCTAAAGAACAACTAAAAAGATCCGTATAAAACCATTAGACAACCAAATTTCTGACATAATATTCACCTTGACAAAGGTATAGAATATACCTTCTATGATCTGAGGAATATGCACTATGTCAAGAAGATAGTTTTCCAGTAGATATATGCATCATAATCGCACTGAATGATAAAAAACCCAATATAATACGAGTACATGAATTAGTGGACCAATACCTTTACCTATCTTTATAAATTACTTCTACACAGCCCGATCAATATTCCAGACAAAGATATCACAAAGGTGAAAGTACACAAAGACTGAGCTCATGAATACAAATGTACGACGGCCTCAAGTGGCAAGTGGGCATCAAACCCGCCACTACCTGTATGGCCATCAGACGTAATAAAACCAACGAGGCAGTCATGGTAAAAATAAGGATAAACTCATTTTGAATTGTAAAATGATCGGTAGATCCTGCTCAAAATGTCTTTCAGGTCATTCATACGTGATTTATTGAGATTCCCGGAATAAAAAACTATTTCCTAACAAAGCAAACGCTTTCTACGCCCCGATTGTTATTCAGGGTTGGTTCGATGGAATCAGTTTGTCTATTCATATAAAAAAGTGAATGTTTTCTTATGTTTGTTTTCGAAAAGAGCCATAACAAACTTCCGCGCCCGTAACTACCTCGGAATAAAAATTTGTACCTCCGCCGCCGTTCAGAAAGAATCGCGAAAAAAGTTTTTAGGTACGAAAAGCTGGTCAGTTACAATCTATTTAAAAAATATAAATATTATTTTTATTAAAATCTTTATTGTACCTGTAAAAATTGTACAATTGGCTGGCTTAATACTAAATAGTATTTTATTTTAGCCAACCAACAGGTGACGTGGAGAAGGCGGGGTAATCTCAAACAGTGAGGTGATATTTTATTGTCAAATATTTTTTTTTTACAATTAGACTATTTATTAATATGTCCAATAATTATAAACATACACATATACAAAGATAATAATTAAGCACATAATATATAAAATAAACAGTACATACATATCTATATACATATAAATAGACTTAATAACATATTTTAACATACTTACGCATGGAATTACACATTATTGTTCTGAATATGTAGATAGTGTTCCTGAACTCTACTCTTAAAGACGCCGACTGACGGTGCCTGGCGAATGTATAGCGGTAGCGCGTTCCACGGACGCCGTTGTCACGGAAAAAGAACTCGAAAAGCCTGCCGTATTATGCTCTGGGATTTCGAGGAGTAAATCTCAAAATATGTTTTCTCCACCAAGATAATAGTGAGCCAGCTGACTAATTGATACACCCCGCTATACTTTGTCGCACGGGTATGCCAACTTAACGAACGGTTACTTTTGAATAGTCACAACGTCACATCCTATTTTATAGGTATGATGAAAATATTTCATTGAATACTTTAAATATCGTGACATTGAACATTGACCTATAAACCAATCGGAGAAACAATACCAGAATGATCAAATGTAACCCTGTTCTCAATGAAATTGTCCAAAATTAAGACAAATATTTGTGAGTGAAAAAAGGTAAGTTCCAATTTCACAATCACCTTTACATAATTTCGGTTAGCTCATTTAAATTATCGTAATAAAATTTTAATCCTGCTATACTGCCTATACTTCAAGCAAAGGGTCCGTATGATGTCGTTGCAGTTTTTATCAACATCTCATATCTGTACGGATATGGATCAATGTCGACCACTTCCTGAATTAAGACTAACGTGGCATAAGCAGAAAATAAGTGAAAGTGAAGTACGGTCAGTTAGCTTTTAGAATATACCTCGGCTACTATCGGATAGAATAGGATATATTCGTGTAATAGAAATATTGGAACTAATACGACACTTAATATCACATAACTAATATACAGAGCAGGAAGTAGTATTACACTCGGGTGCTTTCGGCGAAAACCGAAGCCTACTCTAAAGCCCGAGGTATATTCTAAAAGATTAGAGACTATAGATTTATTTGAAGCCCCACTGTAGGCCACAGACCTTTACTAAGAAACAGAGTATGGGCTTAATCACCGCGCTCACCTATCGAACATTGCTGATTTCATACACTAAGTTTGTGAACACCACAAACGTGTTGGTCTCTCACGTATTACGGAGAACCCTATCCGAAAGGCGGGCACAACTACAAAATAAGCACAAAAAACGCAGACCCAAAAAGAAGTAGAACTGAAAGTAGCCGATAAAAATGTGTGGCGTAGATGCGAGGTCATTTGTATCAATTTTGTTCTTTCCAGTTTTATCCATCTGCATTATTTCAGGATACCACGCTAAGCCCGCTCATGAGCTTAAATTGAGCGGAAATTTTCTGGGAACGCGCGGTGTAAATATTGATAACCGAAGGTCAAGTCTTAATTTAATCAAGTATTAATCTTTCAGTACCCCACCTTTTCGTACGAAAATTTCTCACTATTATAATAATAATAGTTATCGTTACGGGTATTATTTACTTACTTACTTACTCACTCACTCACTCACTCACTCACTCACTCACTCACTCACTCACTTACTCACTCACTCACTCACTCACTCACTCACTCACTCACTCACTCACTCACTCACTCACTCACTCACTCACTCACTCACTCACTTCAGCAGTCAGCGAGCCAAACCGCTGCGCCACCGTGGCCGTCTAGTCAGGTAATCAGGCTTGATACAGCAAGACTAATGAGGCAGTCACATCGCCTCTTTGACTGTTGTTTAATTGAAAGGGTCTTTTTTGTTTACAAAACATGGAAGGCCCTAAGTCCGTAGAACTATGATAGCTTAGAAGTTATATGCGATAGATTTACATTAACAGGTACACAATAAAATATGAGAGTATTTTTTTTACTTCAATCTAGCGGCCGGCGTGAGTCTTGTCTTAAATAATGCTATTAATAGTAAGATGTTCAATGGAAATGTGATATTGTTGTGGTATCACAAAAAAGAGCCATTTACTGTCTACGTTATGAGTTTCAAATAAATACCATTTCGGCAAAATCGTATAATATGACAAAAAATTACTAAGAGCAATTGCTGCTGCCGTAGCGCAGGGTACCCTAGTTTGGGGCAATGATTGTGTTGTATGAAAGTCGTTATGTATTTCTTTATTATTGATAAAAATCTGCCAAGTTTTGCCAGCAGCGATGGAGCGTACCTAGTATTTTAGATGTGAAAAAAATAGACCGTATCGTGAGATTGTAGAATCGCGGCTTCATGAACAAGCCGCTGCGTTCAAAAACTAAAATTGCAAATGTTATATTTAGATGACTCCAAAGTGTCAATGGTGCTAGGAGGCACTAAGGTGGCACTAGGACGCTTTGCCTCTCGCCAACATTCATCCCAAAATTAAAACAGCGTACGTTTCGGACTCAGAAAGTAGTATCGATAGTGTTAGTGGTGTAAATTTATTAATAAAAAATTGTTGGCAAAAGCTTGCCGATAAACTGCAGTTTGATTCTAAGTCAACGAAGAGTACCCTAGTGACAGACAGACCGATAGATTGTTAAATCAAGAGCGTCTAGCAACAAACTGTTATCCAGTTTGGCAGAAAGTGTATTTTAATAAACATTTTTAATCAAACAAGTACAGCAACAGAAGTGCTCGTGGCCTAGTGGAACCGAGTGATGGGAACCAATCACTTGAGTTAAGTAACAAGAGGCGCGATCAGGCGCTGGATGGGCGAACATCCCGTGACTACCGCTAGTGGCATTTTTTCGAGCGCTTCCGTGCTTCGCAAGACACGTTAAGCCGTTTCAGAGGCCTTATGGGCGGCTGAGTAACTTCTGACAATAGGGCCCTCCACTGTCTTAAAAACCCACCACCAACCCGGACTTGGCCCCTGTGGTGAAGTATGGCCTAAAGCCGCGTTTTCACGGTCTTAGTGGACTCGGACCGAGTGCGCCATCCGAATAAACTAATGCTTCTGATTGGACGGTTTTTCGTGACAACACCAAAATAGCCAATCAGAAGCATTCGGATGGCGCACTCGGTCCGAGTCCACTAAGACCGTGAAAACCTTGCTTAACCTTCCTGCGATGCAGGAAGACGCCCCAGCAGTGGAGAGATACAAAGGGTTGATATCAATCAAATAGACTAACGGACGGAAAGACAGGCGTCGAATTGCCGGTTAAAAACACGTTTTCAACACTCTTTGAAACGTAAACTTTATTCAGGATTTAATAACATTAGAGAATGTCACTGAAATTTCCAACGGGATAATGTTGTCTGGCGCGGGTGAAACAACAGGAACATCAACCCTGTACGTTTTCTCAAGCGTATTAAGTCAGGAACAAAACAACGCAGTTTCAACGCAGAGCAATACTAAAGAGATTGTCTTATTGCTCTGTTACCTTGAGAAACAATACGCCCGCATGTGTTTGTCCTTTATAGTGTCTCATGTAGTCAAATGTTGGCTTCGCTTCAATTAAGGCTGCTGTTGCTTCGAGCATGCTGTCTCGCTCGCATAATTTTAGTGATTGTAATAAAACGAGCATAAATTTGATAAATGTGCTCTGAGTGTTTGATAAATAATATTAAATAAAATTCAAAACATATTTTCCTTACAGTTTTTATTAGAGAAAATTTGACTCTAAAATTAATAATTTTGGAAGCAACTTTTCGTAATTAAAAACTACGTTAAGGAAAACAAAATTATTTGCATCAATCCTTTCGACCACATTTATCAAAAGTTTACTCATTATTACAATATTTTATTTTATGTAGTCTTTGAACGTCCCACTGCAGGGCACGGGCTTTCTTTCCGAGAGAGAGAGAGAGAGTGTGGGCTTAATTACCACGCTTTCCTATCGCTATCGCTGATTGTATTAACATTTTGTGTCCCGTGACTACCGCTAGTGGCATTTTTCCAAGCGCTTCCGTGCTTCGCAAGGCACGTTAATCCCTTGGTGCCGGGTGTCATCTAATGACAGTCGCTAAGCCGTGTCAGAAGCCTTATGGGCGGCTTGATAAGCGGCTTTTGACAATAAGGCCCGCCACTGTCTTACAGTCCTCCACCGACCCGGACTTGGCCGGGCTCCCGTGGTGAAGTATGGCTTAACCTTGACCTTTCTGCGATTCAGAAAGAGCCCCGTGCCCCAGCACTGGGGACATACAGGGGTTAATATTGACACAAGCCGTAGACACACAAACGTCAAAGCAATATTGACAAATCATTACATGATGTTACATGAAATCGATAACTATCAAGTAACATCGTACACCTCGGGGATAAGATAAGATAAACCGGCTATTTATTATCGCCCCGTCTACGTATTATATTTTATCGTACAGAATAAAAGTAATCGAATAGAACATTGCACACCAGAAAAAGAGACTTCTTTTCCGCTGCATCGACATACAGAGTCTACATACCTGTAGCCTTGGAAGTCTAGCCTTTTCACTTGTAGTTTCTCTTTTCTTCTGCTTTTGTTTTATACCTACTTTGTCGTCAGTATTCTTTTGCCTGTTTAATTAGTTATGTCTATGTGGCATTGAATAAATGTTTTTTTCCCTCTTCTTCACACTACGACCCATTGCTCGGCCCTTCCTTCCCCACATTTTCACTCCTCTTTGCCCTTGGCCTATTCTGCCCACCCAGGTAAGTAGTTGGTCAGCTCGTTACAACATCGTCGGCTCCCTCTGCCACGTCACTGGTAGCCATCGTACGGCACCCAAAATTACTTCTAAATAAACATAAATTAATTTAATAAATACATGTATTGTCCTGAAAGTCTCAATCTCGGTATATTTAAATGTTTTTGACGCGCTCGCTAACGGTGAAAGACGGGCACCAACGTGGGGAAACCTGAGTGTCGGAGGTATTCACAAACATCAGCTCTAGAAATCGCCAATCCACAGTGGGCACACGTCAAGGCAATTTAAATGGACCGTCTTTTAAACTCAATTGGAGAGACCAAACCAATTATATTATTTTTAATGCACTAACCCGTACTAAGGACAATTTTAAAAACCTATTTAAAGGCTATATATTCCACCCATGCCGGGATTTGAACCCGCGACCTCTGGCTATCCGTGCCAGCGCTCTTTCCAACTGAGCTAATGGGTGACTCACCGGCATCAGTGAAATCTCGAACCTCTTTACAATATTCTCGCTGCTTGTACGAATCTGTTCGAATCCCGGCATGGGTGGAATTTTTAGCCTCTAAATAGGTTTTTAAAATTGAGACCAAACCACTTTTTTACTTGATTGGTTACGTTAACAAATAATTTCAATTTTTAAACCAAATTCCAAACAACAAAAAACCAAGCAAGTTGCTTAAAATATAGCTTTTCAGTCATTTTATAAATGCGAAAATACGAGCGTAACCGCAAAAGCATTATAGCTTTAACGAGGCATTCTGATTGCATGATGTTTCAGCTGTGCAGATTTGCGCGCGTTAGCATACTATGCTTCATTGTGCAAAATAACAATAGCACAACCAAAACACGCTACGAACTGAAATTCAGCAATAACTTTGGCTAAACAGTCTGTTCCATGCTTTGTGTGTATATCCGCTGCAGACGGTTAACAACGTCAGAATATCGAAAACTAAAGTGACGAAAAATAGATATGTAGATACTCGTAGATAGAGAGCGGTGGCAGCGGAGCGGTGTAGAACGTCGGCCTCTCAATCGGGAGGTCGTGGGTTCAAACCCCGGCATATACCAATGACTTTGTTTTCTAAGTTAAGTACATTTATGAAATTATAGTAGCAATACCACTCGCTGACGGTGAAGGAAAACATCGTAAGGAAACCCTAGCGTCTGAAGTGTTAACGTACCTCAGCGCTTGCTACGTACAATGGCCCAACTATGAGGCTAGGTGCGGTAATCTCAGGTCTAACTACTACTCGTAGATAGATAGAGAACACTTTATGATGTTCGTGACCCAACTGCATCAGGTGCTGTTCAAATGAAACTTTGTGAACTTAGTAACAGCTTAATACTGTTTGCCGATTCAATTCTGTTCATGAGAACTTAGACTAAAATGTAACTAAAAGTTTTGTTGCTATAACATCACTGTTATCGTTGATGAAGCGATGGTGATCTGTCGTGGCAAGTGACAGTCTCAAGTTTCGGCCTACCCCTCTGGAATACAGACGTGAGGTTATGTTTTTACTATCATGGTTGTGGTTATTAAATATATTAAATGGGTCTAATCGCGATTATTTATTAGGTAAATGGTAATTACCTTACCACAAAACGTAATTACCCTTAGACCCGGGGTCTACCCGAGACCACGGCAACTGTAACGCTGCCGAAACTTCGGGAAATAAGGTAATTACGTTTTACCTAATAAATAATCGCAATTAGACCCGTTCAATATATAATTCTGTATGAGTATCGCGAATCATTAAGAAATGCTATGGTTATAGTTATTTTTTCTGGTGCAATAAAGAATTGTATATGTGCACTGAAAGTATTTATAATAACAACAATAATGTTATGTATGTCATAGTCCAAATCCTGACCGCTTTCAAAAGTCAAATTATTAAAATTAGTTTAAACTTTATAAACTTTACAGTACGGCCCGAAGGCAGGGGCTTACATTTTACATTGTTCATCGACATTCAACAAACGACTGTAAATTCTTTACGTTGAAATAAATTTATTTGGTTTGACGTACTTCAAGGTACTGGTGCGTTATCCTAGAGACGCAGGTTGTCGCTTTTGCTAACCCTTATATGTCCCCACTACTGGGGCATGGGTCTCTTACTGCATCGCAGGAAGATTAGGCCATATTCCACTACGGGGGCCAAGTCCGGGTTGGTGGAGTTTATGTAGAATTAATTCATTTTTATAGCTAAATAAAAATATTTGTACAAAGGAGAGCGGACACCGGTCAATGTACACAATTTTTTTGTTCTTTTATTGTAGTCTCTAAATACATAACTAATTAAGGATTGTTTTAGTTTGTATAGTAACATCCGCACGGTTGTAACGTGAATTTACAATTAAAGGATTCCATAACAATTACTAGTGCCATCAATAGCAAAAACTCATACATTCGTCTACAGATCGTTTTAAGGCGCTACGCGGTACTAAATAGAATAAAATGCAATAAAAATAATAATTATAAAACAATTTATTAATTAATGCGATTGTTTCAAAAAGTGAAGAACAATTATTTTTAGAACATACTACCTCTAGAACCTAGTATGAACAACCTAGGACTTTCACTGATTTCCGCCAAAAACGGCAAGTTATAATTTATATTCCATTGGTGGCGTTAGTTAGCGCAACCTAAAGCGTCTCAAACGTAAATTATATTTAAATTGTCCCAACCATGTGAACAAGCTTGGACCCACTGTTTTTGGCACCATGGGCATGCCTACAAACCTAACAGAATTATGACGTCACGAAAAGTATATTTAAATTGTCCCAACCATGTGAACAAGCTTGGGCCCCTGTTTTTGGCACCATGGGCATGCCTACAAACCTAACAGGGTTATGACGTCACGAAAAGTATATTTATATTGTCCCAACCATGTGAACAAGCTTGGACCCCCTGTTTTTGGCACCATGGGCATGTCTACAAACCTAACAGTATTATGACGTCACGAAAAGTATATTTAAATTGTCCCAACCATGTGAACAAGCTTGGACCCACGGTTTTTGGCACCATGGGCATGCCTACAAATCTAACAGAATTATGACGTCACGAAAAGTATATTTAAATTGTCCCAACCATGTGAACAAGGTTGGACCCACTGTTATTGGCACCATGGGCATGCCTACAGACCTAACAGAATTATGACGTCACGATGTTACGGTCTTATCGATAGGCTGATGATATTATTTTTAATGCCTTCAGGAATATTAATTTTCTAGTGTTTGCTCCATGGCTTTACCCACGGAGAACTATACACTGTACAAAATCTTGGTCAGTGCATTATATATTTTGTAAAGGAGTCTATATCAATCATGAGCGAGTACAGATTCTGGCCGTTAATGATGGCCGTTTTTAGGTGGCTCTGGCCAGAAACTTTTGGACGCCTGAATGTAAATGGTGATTTTTACGAGCCATTACCGGGAACCCAACATCACAGACCTGCGCTTTGATTATGCTATTTTCCACGTATACATATGTGTGCGAAAGCGGAATATTTACTTAGCTCTGTCATATAGATATGAGGTGTACTATGTATAAAAGATAGTGAATACTGCATTTTAGTGTATCTGATACGTCACAGTGATGTTGAGCCACATAATTGTACGACAAATTTTAGCAGATATTTCGTTTTTTACAGATGTAAACGTGGAAAGTTACATAATCAAGTTACAGGGGCAAGCATTATCAGTCGTTTTTGAAATGAAGAGGCATTCATTTCAAAAACGGCCGTTGGTTTTGTAGTTAATGCTATCTAGTCCTGGCTTTAGGTTCACTGTCTCTTGGTTTTCTATAAGCACGATTGACAAATTGGTCTGACACTTTTTGCGATCGATCTGTAAAAACAGATTTTTTCCATTGGTGGCGCTAGTGCAACCGCGTGCGGTCCTATATTGTCACTTAAAAGCTTGTACAAATAGTTACTAAAGTACAAAAATAGTTTATTTGTTAAAAGTGCGGCTTACAATGAGATACTTATCTTAAAGCGCAAATTGTTTCCCAATGAGCACAAATTCACAAAGCAATTCGTAGATGGCGCTTACAGAACGAGAACCGGAGAACCGGAATAAGGCTGTCAAAATTAATCTGAGCTCATAAATATTTGACAGCCGAGGCCCAGTTCTTGTATGGGCACGCCTGTATGCACCATCTATGAGTACTTTGTAAGTTTGTTCTGAAAACGGCTCATTGGCAACTGTCACCCGTACTGGCCCGTACAGTACAACCATACAACCATACATACAGTGACAGTTATACATTATGGCACAGAGCATTTAAGATAGATAATTACATAATCATGTACAGTCTGTTAGCTTTTAGATTATATCTCAGCTACTATCGGATAGAATCGGATATATTCCGGTAATAGAAATATGACGCTTAACTTTACATAACTTTTAAAAATAGTGAAGAAAAGTTTTATACAGAGCAGGAAGGAGTATTACATGGGCTTTCAGCGAAAACTGAAGCTTACTCTAGAGCCCGAGGTATATTCTAATAGCTAACTGACTGTATTTTGTTTGTAAAACGAACCCGAAGCCAGTGTACGTGCATAGATCGTTGATGAAGCGAAGGTGATCTGTCAAGATCGGGTTAAGTGGCAGTCTCTTGCCAGGTCTCTACCTACCCCTCTGAGATAAGGGCGTGAGTTTATGTTATTTATTTTGTTTTTACAGTCGTTGGTATTGTGTCGCGCCGAGTAAATTTTCAATTGGAGCCGGATCAAACACTATTCAAACGCGTTTTGGATGTTTATTTAACATTCGGTCCAACAAACCACATTCTTGGCTGCCGAAAATCGTGAAATGTAAATATTTATTGTAAACGATGCTATACAAACCGGCCCGATACTATTATATAAAAGTGTAGAAGGTGGTTTTGTCAAAAACTCAACATTCTTTGCATATTTTCTGGACCAGTAACTCGTAACTCGAGTCCAACCTAAACTGATACCTAGTTACCTAACTTAATTCCGGAATCAGTTGCTTGAATTAGATTTTTGTGGGAAGTAGTCAGTTCAAGGAAGTGATTTCGGAATGAAGTCAAGTGTTAAAGAAAGTTTCAGTTCAATACGATAGATTAAGTTGTTCAGTCAAATAAGTAAAAAAACTGGCAAATATTTTTAGATAGACACACTTTTATCTATACTGTCCACTTGACGCTCATCTTTTCGTCAGCGTAATCCACTGAAAAGACAAGTTCAATAGGCAAGTAAACAAGATAAAGAGTTAAACCCACTGACACTAAGGCGGTAAGTGACAGTGGTTAAGGTCGCGGCCACAGAACATAAAAAAGAGTAGAGGTCGTATATAGGCGGTGCCGCGTGCGTCACATTAGCAATGTACTGCCTATGCCTAGTCTTTGACAGTTTTTCTTATCTCAGTTGTCGTTTGCTTCTAGTAAAGAAAACAATCATGAAAACTCTACTTAAATGCCTTATTGTGCCGTGTTACAATACAAAAATAAAAGTTTATTCACATTGCTGGAGTGAAAAATGTATTGCTAAATATCGTGAATAATTCTGTAAATATCTCGATTTGAGACTGTCTCCTAAGTTGATACTCTGTTATATAGCAATTATAGTTAATTTTTTTTTCATTTTCATTGGGTTTTGTACTATGGGTCATGTCACTACTACTCTTTTACCGCTCTTAGCGATAAGACCGCCAATTTTATAATATTACTTAGATTTAAAAAAACATGATTGGATTCTTTCTCTGGCTGTGCAATAAGGTGTTCTCTATCTTTTTTAACTTCTGTGGTCGGAGCCTATCGAGGGGATTCCTGTTCAGTACTTATACACCTGTGATTATTTTAGTCTCATGCCTGATTTTCATGCTTGTGCGAGCTAGCACGAGCCTACGCAAGACAGCACGAAGACGAACATGTAAACCGTACATGTTCGCGTACTCGCGCGTCTCATACTACATTTACATTCGCACCTCGTACCTCACCTCGTGCTACGGATCCTATGTCGCGTTATCGATTAAAAATAAATTTCTGTTTACATTCCGTCGATCCCTACTCAGTAGTTATCCACCTGAGAGTATTTACTCTTAAAGTGGGTACTAACCAACGTTACAATGAAACGATTAAATTCTGAGTAGGACTCCCATCTGTGATACCAGTTTCTACTCAGCATTTATCTTATATCTGAGTACGAGTATCTCTTAATCTTATATATAAGTATTTTACGCATGGAGACATAAATTATTTCCATAACCAATTTAATAATTTTATTACAGTTTGTTTAAATTTAGAGGAATTTCGTGAAATAGATATAAGACGTGACGTGTAAAACAAAATGGCAGTGGGAGGGGGTTCGACATAATCTTTTTTTTATAAACAAGTTTGACGTAAGACTTATTATAATCAAAAATACCGCTTCAGCATCCGACACGTTCTAATCTCTGTTACCTTGGAATCGTGAAGGACTGGCCTAATGTTGGTTCACTTAAAGGTTTAGATGTTTTGTTTAAATAATTAGAAATATATATGAAGATTCACTAAGATTAAATATATACTTTAATAAGTCTCCTAAAAAAAATTAAAGGTTGTCTTTTTTTTAACTAAAACTTTCGTAAGCACAACACATTGCTTGGCCGTAGTGTGAGACGAGCAACCGACGACGCGAGCTCCGTCTCTGCTCACCATGATTAAGCTCTGCGAATCGGAGCGAAACCTGGTCGGACTTTTCCGATATAACAACACCCGTAAGTAAATCCGGACTAAAAGTCTACGAAGGTTGTTTTAGCGTAAATCTTATAATTTTATAAATAATTAAGTAACGTTCTGTCACGCTCTTCGCACGCTATAGTTAAGTATTTACTTAATGAAATTCTCAATTCAGAAACGGCCAGTTTCTCAATTGTTTTGACCGCAGTTTAAAAGCAAAAACACACATTACTACATTTTTCAATCCGCATTAAATAATTTTCATTGAACAGCAGTTCTGTCATATAATTTCTAGGTATAATTCGAGCTATTTACGACCGATTTATTTACACAAACTCGTGCACCTCGACGCCAAGTCAACATAAGGAAAATCAATTGTCGATCACTCGTTAAAGTAAAAAGAAAACATGCTGAGAAAACACGTTACGTGCATCGGTTTATTCTACGCGTCAAAGTACCTGTATGTAGTTATAGGTAATGTATGGATTGAATGATGAAATTGTAGCAAGTGAGAAACCTTGCTATCTACTTACCCTTCTGGGATACAGGTTTAATTTTGTCTCCTCATCTCCTTTAAGTTTGTACAGACGACGTGATTGCGTATTAGTACATAATACATTCTATAACTAAAAAAAACATAATCTGCAGGTTTGTTAAAGGTCATTCGAATGGTGGCGTCGTGGCCGCGTTATCTAGCTCCCTTCAAAATGGCTGAGACTGATGATGGCTGACCTCTGCGTTATGCTCGTGAACGAGTGCACTTGTTATGTTTTCACGGCCTATGCAAAACAATTAATTAATGCTTTGGCATTTAAAGTTATTAATGGCAATCATGGAATGTTATACGTATAGGTGGTCATTAATGTATTAGATTTAAGAGGACTTGAGAAAAGATGGTCAGAGTGGAGTTTTTTTTCCGCTGCCTTTTTCTCCACTATACTACGGCCCGAAGGCAGCGGCTTTCACTTTCATGGTACTTTGACATTCAGCAAACAGAATGTAAATTCTTTACGTTGAAATAAATTCAATTGAATTGAATTGTGTGTATGTGTCAAAGAACAATCGACAGCACATCAACATTTAGGGGCCGCTGTTCGTCAAAAAATACTTTTGCTTTTGCATCTACATAATGAGATGATTTATACAGCGTACAATGCCTTCTTCACCCACACTAGGTGGTTCAAGGGACCACTAGTCATTGCAGTGTCTGGCAGCATAGTTTTTTTAGTTGGAGTACGTTTTAAAAACCTATTTTAGAGGCTAAAAATTCCACCCATGCCGGGATTCGAACCCGCGACCTCTGGCTGTCCGTGCCAGTGCTCTTTCCAACTGAGCTAATGGGCGACTCACCGGCATCAGTGAAATTTCGAACCTCTTTACACTACTATTCTCTGTTACGTACAGGCAGCGACATCTGGCTGAAGTAAATTGCATCACTTACAGCCCCGAGTACCTACTTTGCAGTTAGGTTTTTACGTCGGAATGATATCGCTGTACCCACATGATTATACTATTTTTATTTTTAATGCACTAACCCGTGCTAAGGACAATTTTTAAAACCTATTTTAGAGGCTAAAAATTCCACCCATGCCGGGATTCGAACCCGCGACCTCTGGCTGTCCGTGCCAGCGCTCTTTCCAACTGAGCTAATGGGAGTACGTTTGCTCAGCACCTATACCATACTGTTAAATTACGTACATTTGCGAATTTGTAGTCGCAATACCACACGCTAACGGTGAAGGAAAACATCGTGAAGAAACCCGCGGCTTGGTTGGCTCCGCACGTATTGACTAGTCTTGCCTGTGGGCTAGTCCGACTAAGCTGTCAGGATGGTATAGGTGCTGGGCAAGCCTACACCATCTATAAAACTATGTCCCAGGCACTACAGCGTCGGAGTGGTCCCTCCACCTATCTAGTGTGAGTGAAGATACCACTGGACGCTGTATGAATCATCTCATTAAGTAGTAGCAATAAGGCCAATATTATACCATACTGTTAGTATGATTTAGGTACTAGGCAAGAGGGCTAAGCTAGGCTTAGTCGGCCTAGCCCAGAAAAGACAAGTCAATACGTGTGGAGCCAACCAAGCCAAAATACAAACGTAATGTGATATCGGTACATAGAGTATAGACTTATAGAGTTAGATAGTTTTGGATTAAGGAATTAATCCGCTAAGACGGTTCAAATGATAGCAGATGTGACCTTGGGATACGATTAAGATTACACAGACACTCAAGCTGTCTATATGCGTAGTGACTACATACAATTTTTTATGGGATGAAAATAGAGTTTCCAATACAAAAAGTTTTATCTTGATCTGGATATGGTTTTTGATGCAAATTCGAAAGCATGCACATAGCCTTTGTACCTATAAAATCTTGCTAGCTCGTAGCGAACACGCACTAGCTGGCTGGCTGGCCGCGGACTCACGGCTTTCTGATTAGGTTTCCTAACTGATTTGGAATTCCGTGAGTGTAGCGCATACGTTCGGTTTTTATTATTAAGTTTTTTTTCTTGACATCATTTTGAGTGATATCTTTGTAAACACACGTTTGGGTATACGACGACGACTAAACATTGGTGACAATAGCACTTTTACTAGTGCTATACAAGAAAAAGCGGAATCGTAGTCTTCAGTACATTTCCCACGAAATACTCAAAGAATTAAAGAGACTCATTTCTATCTCAAAAGTGCACTACTAAGAACGCACCCAGAAGAGTTTAAGAAATATTGCAGTATGCAAAATGAGCAACTTTTCTGGTTCGCTCATTTTGCATTTATATTATAAGTGAGTAAGAAAGAGTGTCATACAAAACAAGGCACGTCCTCTCAGCATTGTGCGGTTCCGAACCTGCGCAGCGAGTCCATACGAGAAATGTATGGACTCGCTGCGTTCGGGATGACGTCATAAAGTTTTTTTCTCGTTCTGCCAACCCGAACGCACGGCTCTCGATCCAGAATGAACATTCGGTCGTTTTTCCGTTCTGAGTGCTTAGTGCGAGTTTGACAGATCCAATCGAATGACTTTACTACCGCGTTAATCGAGCATCGAGTAGTGAATATGAGTAAGTTAACCGTTCGAACTGACAAAACGCTGTCACAGTACAACTCGCACTCGCGTTTATTCGTGTTTTGGCTGGTAAACGTGTTCACTTCTCAACGTAAACCATTACAACTCGCACTCAGCAATTTTAATTTCCATACTTGTCGCTAGGTGGCGCTTCCTCGATGCCATAGAAATATGAGTTTACGTTAACGCGATCGAGTAGTTAAAAAACTCGCACTAAGCACTCGGAAATCGTCAGAGCGTGTGCGCCTTATTGAATATTTAATCTACGAATGACGTGAATTCAGGTTTCCGAATCTGAATTTCAACCGAATTGAAAATCCGTGCGTCTACGGCCAGTTTTAATGAGTGGGGCTGCAAGCTGGTTCCGTAGTTCGCCAGTCTGTGCTTGTATATGTAAGCATGCAACTTATCTTCCTCATATTTTTTAAGGTAACTGCGTAATTCTGGTTTAGTAATGAACGATGGCGCACCAGGCAATCTCTGTAGTACGGAATCTTGTGATAGGAACCAAATGGGTTATTACACAATTTAAAAAACCTATTTAGAGGCTAAAAATTCCACCCATGCCGGGATTCGAACCCGCGACCTCTGGCTATCCGTACCAGCGCTCTTTCCAACTGAGCTAATGGGCGACTCACCGGCATCAGTGAAATTTCGAACCTCTTTACACTATTCTCTGTATTACGTACAGGCAGCGACATCTGGCTTAAGTAAATTGCATCACTTACAGCCCCGACTACCCATTTGAAGTTAGGTTTTTACATTGGAATGATATCACTGTACCCACATGATTATACTATTTTTTTTTTAATGCACTAACCCGTGCTAAGGACAATTTAAAAAACCTATTTAGAGGCTAAAAATTCCACCCATGCCGGGATTCGAACCCGCGACCTCTGGCTATCCGTGCCAGCGCTCTTTCCAACTGAGCTAATGGGCGACTCATGGGTGGAATTTTTTGCCTCTAAATAGGTTTTTTTAAATTGTCCTTAGCACGGGTTAGTGCATTAAAAATAAAAATAGTATATTACAATTATTTTTGACTTCTTTGTCCGCCCGAGGGTTAAGATGAGATAGATAGATAGAGAACACTTTATTGTACAAAAAATAGAAATTACATAGATACTTAACCTCGGAGTACAATCGGCGGCCATATCACTAAAAGTGATCTCTTCCAGACAACCTTTGGATGAAGATGAGTTTTAGGATGGATCAAGTTTGCACAGAAGAAGCCTGTTCACACGCATCTTAAAGAGGTTTAGGTCATAAGCGTTCGGAAAAACGGACGACGGCAAGCTGTTCCATACTTTGGCTGTGCTTATTATGATGGATGACGAAAAATGCTCAGTGCGAAAGCTTGGAATATCAACTAAGTGCGGATGATAACCCGCAGTACGTTCCACTAATTTAAGGTATTGTAGATATTCCTCTCAAACAAAGAGAGAGTCAACAATTTAAAGCTACGAGAAACGAATTCTGAGGTACCTACATTGTTATTGCTACAACAACCATTTAACTTACAATGTAATTTCCTCTAACTGCCAGAAATTGAATCGGGAAATTACGTTTGTAGCGATCTAAGCGCTGTCATCGGCAATGCTACATGACTTTGAAGCCTAGTTACTGATTACTTTAGAAGTTGCAAAACCTACAAAATCTATAATATAACAATGAATCGCTGAATGTGTTGCTAAGCGCAAATCTCGAGAGCAGCTGAACCGATTTCGCTAATTCTTTTTTTAGAATATTCCTTGAAGTACGAGGATGGTTCTTGTGGAGAGAAAAATAAAAAAAAATAAAGAATAAAATAGGCTGTTCGGTGGTACGAGGTTCACTGAGTAAGCTAGTTTTATATATAACCAGAAAATTATTTTTCTTACGTTATACTCTTTTGTGCCTTGTTTATTTTCAACATATTTTGCTTTTCTACAAACAAGCCAAACCAATGTCGGATTTTATAGAAAGCTGAATTTTCATCTGTTTTACAGAACTCATAATCTTGATAGAAGTATATTCCAATAAAATAGAAGGCCTTTTTAAATATTGCGTTTCTTAATTTAATATTGCGCAAACGGATACACCTAATAGAAAACTTGTTCACTCACACGCGCCCACATACATCAAACCTTCTAGGCGTCAATGGTATGAAAAAGCACCCCTCGTAACCCGACCATGTATCTGTCATGGTCCTATAATGCACTAACAGAATTGAGGCCCTGGTGTGTTATAAGGAATTTTATTTTCTTATCTGTCTATATCGCCTTCACAGTTTTCATCTGTCGTAAACAGGCTCCGCAAATTCAGTCAGTCAATTGATAGAGAAATTCTTCCACTTCTTCCAATCTTCTTCAAAAAGTTGTTTTATAACTAAATGACCTTTTTTAATGATCGATCGGAAGAAATGTTTGTCTATCTTAGTAAGTACTCAATTTGTTTGTTATCCAGACTGGTGTTTACACGTGATTCCAATAATCGCATGATAAAATGCAATATTTACCTCAACTGAGATAAAAAAACCATTTCATAAAAAAGAACATAAAAAATTTGTACCGTGTACACCATCTGTTCGCGTGCGTATTTTACAGAAAATTGATTTAATTAAAACGGTTTTTATACGAATTTATGCTCGTTTATTACATTTTTACAATTTTCCAACGTTTCGGCAATTTTTCAGGTGCCGTGGTCCCGGATGACATCCGGATGACAACTTGTGTTTGTAATTGTTGGTAAATCCTCTTTTGGTATGCATTTAAAACCTCTTATAAGTTTGAATTTTATGAAGTGTTCGGTGTTTTCTATTTTTATTGTCACTCAAAAATATAATTTCACAACAAGCAAGTCATATTTTTCATTTAAATTCCAACAAAACGTTATCAGCACGAAGAATAGATTTAAAATATAGTAAATAGCTTGCGGATAGTGGTGTGATAAATAAGATATTATATTTTCTTGTGGAGTCGCATTTTTTTTTTGATGTCTAATGGTGATTCTGGTTCGACCAGATGGTCATCCTCTTCATCTATTCCATCGCTCACATTGTCTAACAGAGATGGCTATCCAACATGGAAGTTCAAAATGAGGAACTATCTTATTCATGAAGACTTGTGGTGAACAATAGAAGGATATGGTGCAGGAGATACAACCGTCCAGGAGACAAGATCTCGAAACGATAAAAAGGCACTAGCAAAAATATGTCTGACTGTCGACGGGTCAGCGATAACGCATATTAGAAGTGCCAAGACTGCTCTAGAGGCTTGGAAGGCCCTCCAAGATGCATACGAAGATAAAGGTATGGGGAGAAAATTAGCCTTAGAAAGAAAGCTCTATAGACTGTCATTAGATGGATTTTCAAACATTGAAATGTATATTAATGCTGTGTTGAGTACAGCACAAGACTTGGCTGATATTGGAAAGGTAATCGATGATACTTCCATTGCTGCAATATTGTTAGGAGCTCTCACTTCTAGATATGAACCCCTCATAATGGCATTAGAGAATAGCAATGTAGAAGTAAGTACCGAGCTTGTCAAGAATAAACTACTTAATGAAATGTCAAAAAGTAAAACCACAGGAAGTGATGCAGCATTTCGATCAAATAGTAGCTCTAATTGCAATAAGAACAAATCTAAGAAGAAATTGATTGTCTGTTATGAATGCAACAAACCTGGACACAAACGACCTAACTGTTCTCTACGTAACAAAGAAAATAAAGGTGTTTGTTCATCAGAAAAAGAGTCTTCATTTAGCGCTCTTGGTTTCGCTTCATCATATTCGGACAAATGGTATGTTGACTCTGGTGCGTCAAAACATATGACTTCGAGACGGGATTGGTTCAATCATATTAAACCATTAGGAGGTAGCACAGTTACTGTCGCTAATGGTGAGAAGATCGACTGTGATGGCATAGGCGACATATCTATTAATACTGCGTATGGTATAGTAGACAGAATAGAAGATGTAGTGTACGTACCTGAACTGAAAAATAATCTTATTTCTGTCAAAAAGGTAGTAGAAAAGGGCTTTGTAGTTCTTTTTGATGTAAATGGATGTAGCTTTTATAGAGGTTGTGATTTTTCTTTTAAAGGTGAGGCGATCTTACATGGTTCGGCTGATGGTGGACTGTACACTCTCGATTGTACTATCAATTCCCCGATTTGCCAAAATGTGGCGAATGACGCTGTGCACTCTGACTCGTTGAACAGGTACCAACTATGGCACAAACGGTTAGGTCATTTATGCCGCATCGCTATGAATCAATTTAAGAATTCTCACCTAGGTATAGATTATACTGGAGTAGATAAATCAAGCTGCGTTGCTTGTGTAGAAGGGAAGCAAGCGAGAAAATCTTTCAAGGCGATTGCGTATAAGAAAGCAACCGCAAAGCTGGAATTGATCCACTCAGCTATATGTGGACCAATGTCTGAGATCTCATTTCAAGGTAATAAGTATATGTTACTTTTCATTGATGATTTTTCACGTATGATTTATCCTTATTTTATTGCTTCTAAAGCAGAGGTCAAAGAAAAGTTTTGTATTTTTCAAGCTTTAGTAGAAAGACAAACAGGTGCTCAAATTAAGAGATGGAGGACTGACTGTGGTAAAGAGTACATTAACAAGGAGTTTGCGGACTATCTATCGTCAAAAGGCGTTATGCATGAGACAACAGTAGGTTATAGTCCTCAATCGAATGGTGTAGCAGAGCGCACTAATCGCTCCATTGTGGAGAAAGCGCGCTCTATGTTAGCTGGTTGTTCACTGTCAAAAGCATATTGGGAAGATGCTGTTAAAGAAGCAGTTTATTTGAAAAATAGATCACCACATCGTGTTCTTGAAAAGAAAACACCATTTGAGAAATGGAACGGTCACAAGGGTAACCTGAGCCATTTACGTGTATTTGGGTGTAGGGCACTTATACAAATTCCCGATTTTCAACGGAAGAAGTTGGAAGCGAAGACTAAAGAAGTAATATTTGTAGGATACTCAGTAGATCCAAATGGTTATTACTTTAGAGATGCTTCAAATCCAAGGCGTTTACAGAAGTCTAGAGATGTGAAATTTTTTGAAGACTCCTTTAGCCGTCTGAAAGCTTATGTGAAAGAATCCAAAAATCCTGAACCCATAATCTTAATTGATGAAGATAAAAAGAAACAGGTTGAGATTCAGGAAGAGATTGGCAGAGAACTAGAACCAGAAAATCCTGAAATGCCTGAAAGGGTGGAGCCGGCTATGGAACAGCGAGTTAGTGAGTCAGCGAGATATCCCACTAGAACTCGGAGACAACCGGACTTTTACACTTCTATGGTGAATTCTGAAGATGTTTTAGAACCAAAGAACTATCATGAAGCAGTGAATGCAGAAGATGCTGTAAAATGGCAGTCAGCAATGTCTGATGAATACAATTCTTTGATTAAATTGAAGACATGGAAGCTTGTTGGTCGGCCTGATCAAAAGAAAATAATTCCTTGCAAATGGGTTTATAAGTTAAAGACAGATGCTCAAGGTAATATTATGAAGTATAAAGCTAGATTAGTGGCAAAAGGTTACAAACAAATAGAAGGCATTGACTATAATGAAACATTTGCCCCTGTGATTCGCCACTCTTCACTGCGTACATTATTTGCTTTAGCGGCGGAGATGGATCTAAAGATGAGACATCTGGACGTTGACACCGCGTTCCTCTACGGAGACTTGGAAGAGGAAGTGTTCATGGAACAGTCTCAAGGTTTCGTGAAAGAAGAACAAGAAGGTCAAGTCTGTTTATTACAAAAATCATTGTATGGCCTCAAGCAAGCTCCTCGTGCATGGAATAAGATGTTAAATAAAACTCTTTTGAAAATAGGTTTTACAAAAACTCCTTCGGAACCATGCGTCTATAAGAAACTTTTTGGTAATGAAATGGTCATTATGGCAGTATATGTCGATGACGTAGATAGAGTAGAACTACTCTAGAGTAGTTTTACTCCCTCTACGGTCGATGATCTAATTGTTTTTTATCAGAATGAACTGACACTTGACAGTGTCAAACAAGATTTGCAAAATATTTTTTCCCTAAAAATCTAGGTGATTTGCAATATTATCTTGGATTGAATATCCAGAAAAGCAATGATGAAATAAAGGTAAGTCAGAAAACGTTTATTTCAAATTTGCTGAAAAGATTTAATATGGATTTATGTAAGACTGTTGAAACACCGTCAAATCTGAAGAAACTGAGTGTTGGAACTGGTGAAGGAGATTATCCATTTCAAAGTCTTATAGGTTCTTTAATGTTTCTGGCTGTAAACACTCGTCCAGACATAGCGTACATAACTAGTTACCTCAGTCAGTATAATACTAAAAACGGGAAAGAACATTGGCTAGCGGCAAAACGAGTATTGCAGTACCTGAGAGGTACGATTGATTATGCCCTTACTTTTCGAAAGACCGGAGATTATCTAAAAGGATATACGGATGCAGATTGGGCTAATTGCACAATTGATAGAAAATCGTACACTGGATATTTTTTTGTTCTGGCAGGAGGCCCTGTAGCGTGGCAAGCTAAGAAGCAGCAAACAATAGCTTTGTCTTCAACTGAGGCGGAGTACATGGCGCTTACTGCTGCAGCTAAAGAGGCTATATATTTAAGGCGTTTTGTATCGGAACTTTGTGGTAAGTCTGATTGTGTTAAGTTGTACAGTGACAGTCAGAGTGCACAAAGTCTAGTGTGTAAGCTCTACTTCAACTTGGATGGTGAGGATCAAAATGGAAAACCAGTCTAACAGAATAACGGTTATTTATTTAAAATATTCACAAAATAATGGCAGACAACTGACTTCAACCGTCGTTCCCAATCGAATGCCGTTCCACCGAGTCGTCTCTCTCCGCCACCAACCCGTTCCAAACTGTCAACCGAATTCGTTTCAGTTCTGCTCGGGTTGCCAGCATCAAAAATACATTTGAGAGAATAGTCAGTGAATCGATATAATTATAATATGGTTTCGGTATTTTCTTAAAGTGATACATTATAAAATTTATATCTTTTTATTACCTAATAAACACTAATAATCTTATAAATCTCTAGTAAACAAAAGCTAATTATTGAGACCCTAACAATCGTCCATCCTGACATCGTGCGCGTCCCTGCGCACGACACCAAGTGGAACCCTAACAATCGGATGATAAACTAGCTTAATGAACAAATCTGAACTAACATTACCTATTTTTAAATTATATTGCATCCAATATGATTAGTACATAAATGACAAACAAAAATAGAAATGTAATAAACCAACAAATAAACTTCATATACACTGATTGATAGAGAAAAAGCTTAGAGATTTGTCCGATACATTTGGGTGTTGATTTTTATTTACAAAATTAAATTCTAATTATTAAGCTTATACTAACAATTTACTTTACCTAATGATTGTACATTGCAATTTAAAGCTTAATATGATTTAAAAAGAAGAAAAAGGAAAAATTAATTTATACAATGCAATATCCCTACTCTAGACATTTCTAAACAAATCAAATAGCGTGCATCGAACGCAACAATAATCGAATTTTCCACTTAAGAATACGCTACGAACGAACGATTATTCGCATATTTAATGAACTGACAAAACAAATAAATACGAGAATAGTCCGAACGAACGATTTATAAATTTATGTATAACGAACTAATAAAAATAACAAATACAAACTTCGAATGAACGATTAATCGAGTTTGCAGCGTTTGAAACGAACTGATAGATACTGCGAACGAGCGATTAATCGGGTATCTCACATGACTAATGCCTCGAACGATCGATTATCTCGGCATTAGTTTCAGTTGACGGCAAGCCGAATCGAATGGTGCTTGTAACGTCAACAGGGTGATGCGATCTGGGGGTTGTCTGTCAAGGCACGGTCCGATCGATTGCCGGCCTTGATGAATCTAGGTACAAACTCCGAACGAACGATTAATCGGGTTTGCAGCGAATGAAACGAACTGATAGATACTCCGAACGATCGATTAATCGGGTATCTCACATGACTAATGCCTCGAACGATCGATTATCTCGGCATTAGTTTCAGTTGACGGCAAGCCGAATCGAATGGTGCTTGTAACGTCAACAGGGTGATTCGATCTGGGCGTTGTCTGTCAAGGCACGATCCGATCGATTGCCGGCCTTGATCTGAAACAATGTACAAAATATTATGCAGCTTCTTTTCTTCATATCAGTGCAACAACAATTGAATATTTGTATCTGATGTCTGTAACACAGGTTATTACCTAGCACAGGCATCAGAGCAAATCAAATAAAATTATTGTAAGCTACATAAATTTTCTGTGAGTTCATTTTATTGATAAGCAGTTGCTTTTATGTTAATTTTATTGTAAAATTACGTGGTGTTGGGTACAAATAAATTTTTCATTTTCATTTTCATTTTCATCGTTACAATATCATAAAAATCGAATGAGTATTTACGAATCTAGGAACCGACCGGTTGCTACACTGCAGTTTGAACTTACAATAATTTTTGTTACTATCGGAATCACGGTCATTAACATCCAAAACAGCAATACGAATCCACGGCAGCATATGATCTGCGGCACCAATTGTCGGACGTTTGTTCTGCATACCACTCAGTCCTTCAACTGATGCCACTGTGTATCGACCTTTACCTAAAACTTCTGCAACACCATATGAGCCTACATATGACGGTAAAAGTTTCTTGCTTTGTCCGTCATTGTTAAAGCATGTTCTAGTTATTTGGCAAGGTAACGTTCAGCGTACTGATGGGCTGGTTTTCTACGTTGGTCGTAATATAGTTTTTGCCTCGATTGTTCGGCATCTAACCTGTCTTTGACTTGTGCCCTGACTACTGAAAGATCGGTATCCTCGCGTGTTTCTTTTACGACCTCGGCAAGTAGAGGCGTAATCTCACCGTTCATGTAGGTCCCAAACAACACCTCAGAAGGGTGTCTTACTGGTCATTTCCTGTATAGTGTTGTTCAGACCCCACTAAATTTGTCCAAGAAGACTGTCCCAGCTTTTTCACCAGGTTTCACACACAGCGTTTTTAGAGAGTCTAGTATAGTTCGGTTATACCGCTCTTACGGGCAGGCCCGTTAGATCTGGGGCTAGCCACGGCATTCAAAATGTGCTTGACACCTTTGTCCAACTATAACGATCAAATGAGTGTAATCCCGGCCCGATTTCACAAAAGGTTCAAGGTGATGGACATGGAGCGTATGGAACGGAATTCCCACTTTTTCAATGGGATGGAGAAGACCTTCGTGTCCAGTTTTAGTAATTATCGATATATAATTAAATTATGTTAAGAATAAGAATTATATTATTATAGCTGAATTGTGCGTGAGGCGGTTGAAATTAAGAAACACAAAAATTTTAATCGGTATTGTGGTTTCAAACTGTCGCAAACGTGGGATCCGGTCATCAAGAAGTGTTAGAGTGGAAAAAAAAAACGTCGCATGGCTTATCGTCCGACATTGTCAGTGTAGTGTGTCGCAACCCTAGTGCTTTGTGATGGTTGATTGAGGGTAGTCTGAAACCTTGTCAGCCGAAGATGCGAACGGGAGCCAGCCATCAGTCTTCTCGTGACCACGATGACTGTAACGTCGTCGAAACGTCGAGGTAAAATAGCAATAAATTACTGCCCCGAAAATATTCCAACTATGTGTTCAAGTCGCGAAAGTTTAATTGTATGTTGTATTAATATGTTATATTAAAAATTCAAAATCTCACGAAATACAATACAACTACATTCCATGCGATAATAAGTAAAGATGTCAAAGAAGAGAGGTCACGGGGATAGTAATCGTATCAAATAGTATGTCATTGTTGTATTTATTTAAGTCAATATTATTGTCAGTTAAAAATTCTGTTATTATACAATAGGACTTTACAATAAATTTTTTTTTATTTGTATTTGAACAAGCCTAAGTCCAGTTTTCGTAATGCACTAGGCAGCTTATTATAAATTACAGGGCCCATGCAAAATACACTTTTGTGCAGCAGCGCTGTATTTGCTCTGCGTAAACATATTTTAGTTTCATCCCGTTTTAATCGCCGACTGACTTGTGAAACTCGTTTGCAAATATCGGGAGTAGATTTTACAAATAGCGCAATTTCAAGTATGTACATTGAAGGTAATGTCAAAATGTGGTTGTCCCTAAAATATTGTTTACAACTCATTTTGTTTGAGTCAAAGTATAGCTCTTAAAACTTCCTTTTTGAGCTTTAAACGCAGTTTCCCTGTCTGTAGAGTTACCCCAGAATATTAGTCCATGTCTCAACAAGGATGCCACGAGACCGTGATAGGCAGTAATAACCACATCAGTACTAGTAGTTGGACCTAATTTATAAAATAGGCAGATGAACAAATTATTATTATATTATTTTTTTTTGCACAATTCAGCAATGTGTGGTTTCTAGTTTAGTTGTCTATCTACAGTAAGGCCCAAGAATTTTGTGGTAGATATCTCCTTGATATCTGTATTTTCAAAATATATATTTAAATTTATAGGTGGCAATCGTTGGCTAAACTGCATGAGGTTAGTTTTTAGGTTAACTTTTAGGTTGTTATTGTTAAGGCAATTTATAATTGAGTGATGGGCCTCATTGATGTCGTATGCATAGGTAGCTTCATTATTTCACTGTACCGTTACATCACTGTCATCTGCAAAGAGGGACATATGATGCTGGGTAAACCATTAATGTACAAAATGAACAGCAACGAGCCAAGCACACTCCGCTGTGGCATACCGTTTGAAATTTTCCCGCTCATATGATAAGAAAACTACCTCTTGTTTCGTCTTAAGGTCGATGTTTCTTATTTTATGTTCGTTGGGTTCTATTTTTAAGGTACGACTCTATTAAATTTAAGACATTCCCCCGAATACCGTAGCTCTCGAGCTTGCTTAAAAGGATATTGTGACCTACGTAGTCAAATGCTCGAGTCATATGCATGTATATGGTAGAAACGTTTGTTTTTTTTTTGTCCATACAAGACATAACGATATCCAGGAAGTCGTAAAGTGCCATATTTATCGTTTTATTTTTCCCGAACCCTTTTTGTTCTTTAGTCAGAATATAAAATTTTTCTACGTAGGGAATCATTTCGTTGCTTATAAAATATACTTTTCAAAGACTTTTTGCAAAAATTGGAATTGAAGTAATTGGCCGGTAGCAATCCATCTGATTGCGGTTTTCTTTTTTGAAGAGTGGTTTTACTGTAGCTTTTTTTTAACATTGTAGGAAATATTCCTTTAGTGATAGTCAATTAATGACATGGCTTATAATTGCCCGCAGATTTCTAAGACCACATACTTTATTACTTTTGTACTTACGCCATTACAACCAACGTTATTTGTATTTTAAGTGCTCTTATAATTTTCCATATATCATATGGTATGCTAGGCGCCATAAACATTGAGTTTTCAGCCCGGTGGCTGTTGATCATAGTGAAACTATCATTGCCCCTATTTTTTTGCTGATTCCGGTCCGTAACAGAGTGCAGTGAGTCTTTATAGCTTACTAAGTATTGCAACCACTGATCGGGGTCAGAGCTACGTAAAGCGAGAGCCCCTGATCTAAGCGTTCTGTCGGTTATGCCGTGAATAATGCAGCCTACGGCACATTTTTCTACGATATCGCACTGGTTCATAAGATTTTGTTCATATAGAATTTAGGCCTTCGTATCAAGTTTTGGCAAGGCCTTGGATTATACCTACTATTTTTATTTTTTTTATGCACTAACCCCGTGCCAAGGCCTTGGAGTTTTTGCATTGCAAAGTGTGTTATTGTCTTATCATCCCAGCCATATACCGAGGCACACTTGTTCACTATCTTCAGCCAAACATCATTACGTTGGTTCTTAGTAGATGGATCAAAGTTGCGAAGTATATTCTTGTGATCTAATTTTTGTGTGACCTGGGTTGACGGCTAAGGTACAAGACCACCTTTGATACAATTTATAATATCGATAACATCTTACTAAAAGAAGGGCTACGTGACCTTTGTAACTCTCCCGCGTCGGCACGTCGCTCTGCTTGGGACTCGACACGTGGTTCCAAACGTCGCCCGGCTTCCTTGCGACAAGAGCTCGACGAAGGACTCAAATGGCCCCTTTCCCCTTGCTGCTCGCTGTCTCGGCGCGGTGACGGCCGATTACGACCACTGGTTTCTAGTCACTCGCGTTCCCGGCGAAGCTCCCTTTCCAGGATCTCGATCCGCTCCAGGCTACGTCCTTGGCACTGGCTGCCGTCGAGTGCGACTAGGGTTGAGTGTTCGTAAATGACTGCGGCTGCGGGTTGCGGTACGCGGCTCTCTTCGACCGGGTGTCTCCAGGCATCGGCACTCTGGGTCTCGACTTCGACGGCAAGGCGGGTTATCCATTGTATGTATGCTCGCCGATATAAGAAAACATAAAGAAAACAAAAATATAAGAAAACCGTCAGACCATCATAAAATTCAAATCACGGTAAAATTTACGTTTTGGACAAAACGTGAGATAACACGGAAACTGTGGGTTTTTAGGCAAAAACTAAGCAATTTTTGCCCCCTTTAAAATACCACCGCACTTAAGGACAAAGACCAATAGAAATAAATTTATAAATTTTCAAATTTAAAAAATAAATCTTGGCACAATCAAAGTAAGCTACGCGTATGAGGCTAAGCTCACAAATAAAATCAAAAGAAAAATAAATGTGTATGGGGCGTGTTACTTACGTTTTTGAAAAGTTCTTGTCACTTCTGAAATGTAAGCTCTACTTCAACTTGGATGGTGAGGATCAAAATGGAAAACCAGTCTAACAGAATAACGGTTATTTATTTAAAATATTCACAAAATAATGGCAGACAACTGACTTCAACCGTCGTTCCCAATCGAATGCCGTTCCACCGAGTCGTCTCTCTCCGCCACCAACCCGTTCCAAACTGTCAACCGAATTCGTTTCAGTTCTGCTCGGGTTGCCAGCATCAAAAATACATTTGAGAGAATAGTCAGTGAATCGATATAATTATAATATGGTTTCGGTATTTTCTTAAAGTGATACATTATAAAATTTATATCTTTTTATTACCTAATAAACACTAATAATCTTATAAATCTCTAGTAAACAAAAGCTAATTATTGAGACCCTAACAAGT